>OZ010576.1:133850102-133940102 GCA_963932145.1 Acanthosepion lycidas
CTATGTCTGTGTGTGTGTGTAATTATAATTATACGATATATCAATTTATAACTGGAAGGAATAAATCCAGTGAGAGCTCAATGTCGACTACTAAGTGAAGTCTCTGTCTTCCTTTTCACACACACACACACACACACACACATATACATATATGTATATATATATATATATATATATATATATATATATATATATATATATATATATATATATATAATATTAACAATTATTTTTATCATAAATTAAATATAACTTTAAAGAGTAATAACATAAAATTTTCTAATCTTGAAAAGTGTTGTTGAGTAATGAAAGTTATTGAAACAATAACTGGTCTTTTAAACATCGGAAATATTTCTAAAATTTGACTAGTTTTAATATTGAATCTATACTTCAAATTTTATGCAACCATCTTTTTAGCATTTACAATCATTATCAAACATTCTTAAAAACAGTAGATTTATATGACTTATAATAGTAATAATAATAATTATAAGTTTACAGATTTAATGTATCTTTGAAGAACTTCAAAAATATCAGTATACAAGCATTTTGACGTGGAAATCTCAGAGATGTGGCACATAAGGACATCAATAAATTTAGTTGTAGTTGGATCCCTCAAATTGATTGGAAAATGCTCTGATAGATTCATAAATAGTATGGCATCTTGTTTGCTTACGCCTTAAAGAATTGCAAAAATTGTAACTACTAGTAGAGTTCACACATTACAAAGAGCTTTGTCTATGTAAAATGTGTGTGATATTAGTTTTCTTTTTCTTGTTTTTCATAAACTGATCATGAAGCCATTTTTGACCTTAGGTCTCTGGTTGGGACCCAGAAGGCAATATGTATACAACAGAAATCAAAGGAAATAAATAAATGAATGAATGAATAAATAAATAAATAATAATAATAATAATAATAATAATTATAATAATAATAATACCTTCCCAGCTAAAGAGAAATACAAAATATTATCTTGATGAGTACAGCCCACACTCTAAAAAGAATATTGTCCATGTAACGCTAGTGATGTTATGGGAGTTAGAGAAACAAATGATGATATGTAGCAATAACAACACAGTAATACCTGCCTTATGTCTTCCTGTAGACTTGATAGGTAGTTTGACCATTGGAGATATCGAAATATAATAATAATAATAATAATAATAATAATAATAATAATAATAATAATAATAATAATAATAATAATAATAACTACACAATAACTACACGGGACTACACAATTCACACTGACAGAACAATCAAGGCCAACCGACCAGATATTGTTATTAAAGACCACAAACAAAAACGGTGCCTCCTTATTGATATGGCAGTCCCTGCTGAATGCAATGTATCTTTGAAGATATTCAAAAAGCTGTCAAAATACAAGGACCTTGAAATAGAGGTCTCGAAAATGTGGCATATGGGAACATCAACAATCCCTGTTGTAGTTGGAGCCCTAGGACTGGTTGGAAAAGATTGCAGTAGACTAATTGCAGGGATTCCTGGAAGCCCATGCCTCAAGGAGATACAAAAAATTGTTCTGACAAGTACAGCCCACACTTTACGAAGGGCTCTATCTATGTAATTTTTTTTTTTTTTTTTTGTCAGTGAAAAGGGTCATGATGCCATTTCTAACCTTAGGTCCCTGGGTGGGACCCGGAAAGAAATGTGTAAACGCCAGAAAGCAAAGAAAATAAAAATAATAATAATAATAATAATAATAATAATAATAATAAAATGTTTCTAACTGATTTTCATTTAGTAAAATAATTGAGAAATTTTTCAAAGAAAACCAACACAATTGGTATTTGTATAAATTAATTCGCCTCTATTTGTCATTTTTATAGAATGTTAAAATGCAAATTGTAATAAAGGGACAATATGTTGTCTAAAATGTAAAGTGTTGATTTTTTTTTGTATGAAACTAGAGAAAAACAACTAAATGAAAATGTAAATTCTGAAAACAAAGTAATTATTCTAAAGGTAATTGTAATTAGTAATTGTGGAAATTTATAATGTTTAAAAAAACGGAAATGGAAAAATAGCGACCGATTTTATGACGACTCATTAATCATGGCCAGATGTTTCTGTCTCTTTAAAGAAGAGCATTGCAACTGCCTCATTGTTTGAAAGAGTTGAAAAAGAAAGTATCCTTTGAAAAATAAATATACCCTATACAGAGTTTATAAACTAGGAAACGTACAGGTTTCTGTATTTTTTCTTTCGCTTCCATTATTTACATTTATCTGATGATGGCACACGGAAGAAAAACAAATTCAAAAAAGAGCGTGAACAAAACAAATGTGTCAAACCACTAAAAATCAAAAATAGTAAAAACCTCAAATTATAAAAATAATAAATTTAATACTAGTAAAAAGTAAGTCAAATTTAAAAAAATAATAATTTTATTAGGTAAGATGTAAAAATATCTTCTTTCTGTGGATGCCGGTGTGTACAATTCAAATAAAAAATATTACTTGAGTAGCGAGGTTTTTTTTTTTTTGGAATATCTACAACTTAACATTCATCTGAAAGATTTTAAGTTTAATTTTTTTATCTGTAACTTTATGAAAGATGTCCTCGCAAATTCTTTTATACTTTTACCTGTACAAATAAGACGGTTTCATTATTTAAAAGATTTTACAAGATTTATTGATGTCATTGATTTCTTACACACTGTTAGATATTCGTGTGAGAAAACGTGTTAAGACACAAATGAGGCGTTTTTTAACTCAGTTTAGTTTTGACTCCTAGCCAAAAGTGTAAGAATGTACCACAAGTATTAATTTATTAATCTTTAGGATTGGTAACAAAATCTGTCTTAATAATTCAGAAAACCAAACTAAAGTCTGGTCTTGTTCAAAATCAAATGAGAAAAAAATAAGGTCCCAAAACAATAATTTTGCGCTAATATTTCAAATGGAAATAGGCAAGCAGCCCTGAACATAACAAATCAACATTGTTTCTTCTGATTGGAATAAAAACAAAACAAAATAAATAGACAATTATTGATCAGGGAATTCATTATACCTAACTTGCAGAATAATGCAGTTGTTGTTTTAAGGCAGTGGGTCTCCAACTTTTTTACTCTGGCCTCATATTCTGAATGAACATTTGCTCGTGCCTCACCAAATTTTATGTGATAAAAAGTACATTTAAAAATAATAAAAAAAAAAAAAACAGAGAGAAGGTTAAAGGGAGATAACTTCGGATTCAAAGTCAGACAATTATCACTGATAACTTTCTCCTCCAGTTTGCGGACAATATTTAATATATTCTTAATATAATATAATGCAAAAATATCACAATGATAAAATCGATCAATAATTATTTATAACTATTTATACTGGGTCATATGCATGCATTTACATGTAATCCAAAATAATATTTTATATTTTGAAATCATATTTATTTTTGGCATATGTACTTTTTAAAACTGTTTCTAAATCTTTGATTGTCTTTCAATCATTCTGCTTCACCTGCTATCCACTTCCGCCGCATCTATGAGGCGCAGTGCTCCTACGAGGCACGTCGACCCTACGAGGTACGTCGCACCTATTAGGCGTGCTGCAACGTTTGGGACCCACCGTTCTAAGGCAACTACTCTATAGATATCAACGTTTTCTTCGTAAGGTGATATATTGCTGTCTTAAGACTTGCTGATAATTAAATATTGTTTATTGCCCAAATTGTTGTGATATGGAATTATCATTATTCTACACTGATTTAAGTAGGCTACAATCCTCGTCTTATTTGTAATATTCAAAACGTTTCAGCTATTTTGTCATGCAGACTTCTTCAGTAAGTTAACTGAAAATAAAAAAAAGAATTTTTCTGAATATATATTTTTTCATAATGACAAAGAGTTTTTCGCATTTGTCATTTCGTGATCTATTTTATTCACTCTCTCTCTCTCACGAACTTCTAAAATAAATTTAAGTGTGCAAAATAACGAAGTCAGTTGATATCCACCTGCGCAGAAAATTGAACATCAAATCGTATTTAAAAATGTATTAACTCATGTAAAATATAACAATAATATTTCTTAGACAATAGGAATCCAACTTATATACATACATATGAACACACTGCATTTCACGTATTCATTTCCATTGAAAAGTATAAATAAATAAACATACATAGACAAATGATCTTATTTTACTTGCTAGTATTTTTGCGAGTGTGTAGCCTATGTTAGGAATGTATTAGATGTTTACTGTGTTTAAACACTTTTTTGGCTATAATTTATCTGGAGAAATGAAGTACGTTCATAAACGTTAGTTGTCAATGCCGCATATGCAGGAAAAGCCTATATACACACTGAAATATATGTAGGTACAAACACTTGCTCATATCTATTTATCTGGTCTTAAATATGGTCTTAAGTTATGCTATATCTATGGGTAAAAGTACTCAATATAAAGAATAGAGAAAGTATAAATATAAACGTGGTATTCTATTTATGAATAAAAGTGCACGATATCAGTATTAGAGCATGTGTAAATATAAAGTGGATACTGAGGTCAGAATTAAGTGGTGACAATGTGTTTATGTGAAAAAGTACACAACACCAGGAATAGAGCATGTGTAAATATAAACGTGGACTCTGAGCTCAACACTGAGATTTGACAATCTGCTTATGAGTAAAAGTACACAATATGAAGAATACGGCATATGTATATATATATATATACGTGGACACAGAGGATAACACTGAGGACAACAATGAGTGGTGGCAATCTGTTTATGAGTAAAATTACACAATATCAGGAATATAGCACATGTAAATATATATGTAGACACTATGGTCAGCATTGAGTGTAAGCTATATTTTTATGTCTAAAAGTACACAATATCAATAATAGAGCATGTGTAAACAGAAACGTGGACACCGAGGACAACACTGAGTGGTGGTAATCTGTTTTTGTGTATAATTACACAATACTCGGAATAGAGCATGTGTAAGTTTAAATGTGGAAACTGAAGATAAAACTGAGTGGTGGAAAGCTGTTTATTTGTAAACGTACACAATATCAAGAATAGAGCATGTCTAAATATAGACTTGGATACTGAGGTCAACACTGAATGGTAGCAAAACCTAATTATGAATAAAAGTACACAATATCAAGAACAGGGCATGTGTATATATGAACTTGGTCACTGAGGACAACAGTGATTGGTGGCAATCTGTTTATGAGTAAAATTACAACATATCAGGAATAGAGCATGTCTAAATATAAACGTGAACACTGAGGTCAACGCCGAGTGGTGACAGTCTGTTTTCATGCTTGAACGAAATCATCCTTCCTGAAGATGATGATTTCGATAATCCAGAAGTAGAACCCTTGGAAACAGGTCAAGCGCTCCTTAATACTTGAACATGGACAGAGGAAAAAGAACAACATCCTCTCGCAGATCAAGTAAATAGTTTAGTTCGAAATGCCTTGAAGCATGCATGAATCGACTGTAGAAGGCCAGAGATGACAACGGTCGAAAACACTTAAAAAAATTAATGTTAACGATTAATGAGAAATGAGGCGCTATCCCTTAGTTGCCAAATCATATTTAACTCCCATCTTAGCCAGTTATTCTCAGCCAGTGGACGTGTGTTGCTCCGCCCACCAAAAAAACGTGGTCTCTCTCTATTCTGACCAGGTTGTAAGAGACTTTATCTTCCTCCTGGGATAGATGTTTATATATATATATATATATATATATATATATATATATATATATATATGTGTGTGTGTGTGTGTGTGTGTGTGTGTGTTTCTCACGAATGTATATCTTAGGTGCAACTGGATCGGCTACCTGTTTGTATTTGCAGCGACTGACTTTAGGTAAAGTGCAGATCTACACTTACTAACTAGATCGCTATCTTTCAGGTTAAATCGCTGATGTATGTAGTTTCTTTGATGATCTGGCGTGACATTGAGTGCAAATTTATTATAGCAAAAACTGAGGTGAGTCATCTACTAAAATAATAATAATCACAAAACGAAGAATTTATGCTAAACATAATTATTATTATTATTATTATTATTATTATTATTATTATTATTATTATTATTGTCCGCCCGATGTGGTGTATTGACCTATAACTAATATAATTGGAAAAATGAAAGGGTAATTTGCATTTAGTCCAGCTTGAATATTTTTTTCGTACACTACAGTTCAAAATTTTCCAGAAAGCCCTGGCAATTTTTTTAAATTGGCCCCAGTTCTTTTGTATTTTAAATAAGAGTAAATTGAGACATGTTTGTTTTATCAGAAATTGTACTATGACAAAAAGAAAAATATTATGATCAAATTTTACTCTCGTCAAAATGTCTTCCTTTCACCTTTATTACTGCAGCATAAATTCTTAGCATTTATTGCATAAGTTTCTCAAAGTATCAGTTTGATAATTGATTCAATTTTTTTTTTGTAATTATTCTAAGAGTTCTTTTTCATTTTCCCACTTTTCTATCAAGTTCATTCCATGCTAATTCTGTGGGTTGCTTCAAATTTTTGTACTGTATTGTATTTTGTATATTGATAAGAATCGGTTGCTCTTGTCGGAATCAATATGAAATTTTATCCGGAGACATTTTTGCATGAATTTGATTTACAATTAACAAGAAAGCGCCCATTTGTCTAACAGTCAACATGAGGACACAAATCAGAGCCGTTATTCCTTTCTTTATAGCAAATAAATGTTTTATCATTCAAAGTCATGAAAACCCACAAGGGCGCGACCCAAAATATGCATGAGTGAACAAATAAACGAGTAAAAACGATTGAAACAAATATACATAGATATATGGACACGCAAATCTTTTCGCCTCAAAAAAAAAAGGCTTTAACGAACGGGGATAAAGGGAGTGAAAGAAGACATTAGTGATGAGAAATGATGAAAAGGACAATAAAGGAACAGTTTTCAGGAAAACAGAAGACGGCAATTGAAGTTGAATTCAATTTTTTGAAGATTGTAAGTTGCAGGGGAGCAAGAATTCGGAATGGAGTTTAATAACAAGTACAATAAGCAAGAAAATAAAATATTAGAATAGAAAATAATGTTGCATCTTGCTAGTTCAACACTAAAACGGTGAGAGCCAATTGTCAATATAGTAGAACGATTAAATTCATGAAATCAGCAAATAAAAAAAAAATAGATTCATCAGAACATTTGCCTTGAAACTATTTGTAGAAAAGACAGAGGGAAGTGACATCAAGTCGATGAGATAATGAGATATTAACTGAAGACAACATGCCAATGCAAGTTCGATTACATTACAGGACTTTCTTTGAATTTAATCAAGTATTTCAAGAGATATAGTAGGAAGCTTTTGATGAAGATCAGAAATCAAGTAGAACCAAGTACAGTTTACACCTACATTAATAGGAAATTATCTAGAATCGTGCCCATTCAACATGACATTAATTACACTATTTGTTAGGAACGATTCGATTAAGCCAAATATTCTTCCAGAGACAACGTGGCCCGGAATGCTTGTGGAGAAGATCAGTATGCCAAAACATGTCAAACGCTTTTGGGATATCGAGGGCGACAGTTCAAGTTTAGCCGTTCTTATCTGAAGCTTGATAGGCAAATCTTGTTATGGTCATTATTATATCAGTGGTCCAAGCGCTAGAACTGGTGAAACGGCAACTATATTTTTTATCCGAAAGAAGGCCGTTTGACGTACGATGACTAATTTTGTGTCTATTAATGAATTAGAATTTTTCCAATAATTTTTAAATCAGTAACAAAAGAGGAGGACTTCCAACAAGACTGAAAAGCAAGAAACATCGAGACATTTATTTTAACGTTTGGAGTGAACATGAGCTAGTTCAGGAGCACTTTTGTTTCGGACAATTGCAGGGATAACGCCGAATCCACAAGTGTTGCGGAGATCTAGTTTAGAAATGAGAGCAGAAACTATGAATGGAATTCATATCACTCAGTAGAGTATGTTCTCGGGTGAAAATCAGACAGAAATACTTCAGATATGTCGAGAGTGGAGTTAGAAACAATTTGCGGGTAAAGCACTCTGCTCTATCTGCAGCAGATGTCAACAATTCAAATTAATTGTAGAGTGGAAGGATTGAGGAATTGATTTTGTTCAGCACAGTCTTGTAGAAATGTCAGTAATCTCTAGAATCAAAATGGTGTGAAGTCATACGGTGTGTCATTCTATCAGCAAATAGTAATTTTTCCTTTTCTTGAACACGATTACACTCATTACAATGAAAAAGAGACCCCTCTCTTACAAACAGATTTAGACTGTAGTGGTTGAAGAGGCAGGAGAGAATCGAGTGTGGTTTCACTTGATATTTCCATGCTGGCGCGAAAGCTTCGATTCCGGCTTTCTAACCGGAAGTGACCTCAGTGGCATATTTCTCAACAGTATTATTATAAATATTATAAGTATTATTCCCAAGTTCGAAGAAAATCACGAAATGAATTCCAATCAGTGCGTTGATGACAGAATGATGTTATGCTAATAGGGAGTTTTTGCTTGATGGGAGAGCGCAAAGAGATATCTACAGACACAATCAAGTAGTCGGGGTTGGCAAGAAGACAGAGCTGCAGAGCAGTACATGAATCTGAAGAGATGGTAAGGAAGGGATCAAGTGGAGAATCTTCTCGGTCAGAATTACTAAGGTAACCCGAGGCGAAGACTACTATTTGAGTGAGAAATTGACGTCAGTCGCATTAGAGCGATGAAATCATTTGACATAATGGACAGTGAAGCCGACATAAACACAGATTTATTTGCAGACGAGTGTAGAGAGAGGGTCTTATATATATTAACAGAAATTCTATCTAGCAAGCAATCTGAGTAATGGGAACTATAAAGAAAGAAGAGATAGCTGACTGAGTTTAATAATGGAAGTCGAAAGCACATCTAAGAACAATCCGAATACTCGAGAGACAGTCCCTTAGCCAGTGGGAGTTGTTCGAGAATATGAACACCAAAGCCATGCATGCGAACACAAGTTTCTTCGAAAGTGAGGAATATTGCCAGAAATACAGAATTTAATGGAAGAGAATGAAAAATTCTGATCAGTTTCACAAGAAGCGAGAATGTCTGGAGAACGTCCCATTCTACACTGTAAAATTTTGTACGTGATATACTTTGGTGAAAGAACGTTTGAGGGGTTTAGGTATTTTTTACGAGCCTGTTTAGTTTTATTTTGTTTAGTTGATTTGGTCATGATATATTTTTAAAGTTGGAAACGGACAAGAATCGCCAAAGGCAAAATGAACTGGCTGGAAAATGGTGCAGGCTACAGCATGATGTGGCATCAAGTTTGCCCACTGGAAATGCTTCCAGAGACACACCTGTTCAGGCGTGAGATGGCACTGCAAGAAACCCGACAGTTGATTAGAGTTGCCTCTTTAAGCGCTCCCTAAGAGTTTGGATATACTCAATTCGGGATTACTACCAGTCGGGAATCAATATCATGATAACCGCCAATCAGATACCCTCAGTATGAAGTGTAGTAGACTCGAACCAGTGATGTTGCCAAATAATTACACCCACGCTTATTAAGGTTTCAGAAAAAGAAACCTGAAATTCTATACTAAACAGGAAACAAGGGTTAAACATCTACTCCTGCTCAAAAGATGGGGAAGGAGTATGAACGGGCGATTTACTTGCCTATGTGGACATAATTATACTTATACACAATTCTCAGCACCTGAGTCAAAAATGATCAAAATACAGCAAAAATATACAGACAGACATTTTTGTTTCTTTTTAATCAAATTTGGTTATTTAATTCCAACACAAATTTTTATTGCTGGAAATATTTTTTTCAAAAATGCATTGTTGGTAATTTTTTTCCAAAATGAATTTGCTGGTATTAAAAATTCTTTTTACGCCTTCATAGTGTTTTGACCCGCGTTTGGGTGTTAAATATTTACCCACAGATGGGACGCCAACACGTGCTGCCACCCCAGGTCATGGTGACCTAAGAACACTAGCAATTAAGAGGTGGTACCACGCACACGATATCTTCGAATGTAATGCCTCTTATTTTACTATATAGAGGTGGATGACGGTGATAACGTGTCAGGGGTTTAAATCATAATAGTTTTTTGCCGCGTTAGACATTGCAGTCTGTCGATACAGCGATGGACATAAAAATATATGGAAAATAAAAGTGTCTTATTCAATTCCTCCATATAGAAAAAAAGATTCATACTCACTTCAACGGCGCTTGCTGAACAGTTACGGAAAGCAAACACTGGAAATGAAGAGAGTTTCGGCGGCACATACTGCGTTTCAGAAGTGACAATATGAGCGGCAAATCTCTTTCTGAGAGGTGCAAACTGGGAATCGTTCATATCGTATAGAAATGTATACTCAGCCGATTTAAATATGTGGAAAAATAGTGTATGGGAGTGTGGTTTTATCTAGTTGAAAACTTATTCTCTACAAGTGTTTAATTGTGCTTTAAGTACATATTGGTGCTTTCGAGGTAAAACATTTGAGGAATTTCTTTCTCTTTCGAATCATGTAAAAATTGTATATTTTTCTTCAACTTCAAAAATTTTTAATTGTAGATTAATTTAAATTATTCAAATTTGCCGGCTAAATAAGTTTAAGACCTCATGGGTATTATGCAAATTATTTGCTAAACGGGGGTGGGGGTACCTGGCTGGACATTAATGCATTATATAAAGTAATACCTGAGTATTATTATGCAGTTACTTCACCATGGGAAAGCGTCGTAGTTTAATCTCAGCTACTAGATAAAAAATAATGTTACTCAACAAAACAAAATAGTCCCTTTGTGAACATAATCAAGTAATTAAAGTGTAACATAACGGCTTGTGTTCTGGCTTGGAAGCTTTATCAGGATACTGGACAATATAATAATACTGAGGGCTGTGGACATTTGCAGCCAATTATCTTGTAAAAGTTTGTATGTGTATGTATGTAAGTTCTTAAATTCCCTGTTTGTGCCAGAGTATGTAGGTCCTTTGCTGGTATAAGAACCACATTCGTCCAGCACATGTGAAGATATTCTCAAAAAATATATGTATTAATGGCCGTACTCGAACATGAGTTGGCAACCACCATAAATGTGATGAGACAAAGTCGACTATTTTATCAAAGACGCGTTTCGCCAATCTTTGGCTTGTTCAATCACATAAAAATATGTCGACTTTATCTCATCAGCTTCACTTTTGTTTAAGATATTATGCATCCTACACAACACACACACACACACACACACACACACATATATATATATATATATATATATATATATATATATATTGAGAGAGAGAGAGAGAGAGAGAGAGAGAGAGAGCTGGAGAGAGGAAGGAAAGCAAGAGGACGTCAGATATATAGAAAGATCGCTGACTAGAGAATTATCTCCACATGGAGAAGGTGAGGAACATATAAAGAGAAATAATATATTGAAAGCGATTTATGTTCTTTCAGATTTAGCAGGAGTTGCACACACACACACACACACACACACACACACATGCTGAATATTTTTTATTTCGTATGTGTGTGTGTGTATATATATTCTTAAGGAAGTTAAATGCTATACAAAAAAGCTCAAATGTTTAAAAAAATAAAGGAAAATAAAGTAAATAAAATAATCGAACAAAGTGAGATCAAGAAAATGTTACAGAAAAAGGCAAAATGAAATGCACATGAAAAAGAAATGATACCGATTTGTTAATCTAAAGATTCAAAGACAAGCTCAAAAGCAACGAAAGCCATTTTGCTGTGCGACTTTTCCTTGTTTGCAACCAACTGGCTGCATATTTTTTTCCTGTTTGACAGTAATCTCTTTATCCTCTTGAATTTTGAAAGGAATCAAGGGAGACACTTAAATAAATAAACGTTTTCATAATATAAATGTTTTCTATTACAGGAGAATAAAAAATAATGCCGGTGATAAAGAGAAATTTACCATTTATTTTTTAGGACCTTATAGAATGTTTGCACAACTGATTGTTAACACAAAATAGTAATATGGATGGAAACATTATGCATACACACACACACACACACACACATATATATATATATATATATATATATATATATATATATATATATATATATATATATATATGCAAATATAAAAATACATTAATAGAAAAAATTATCCATCAGTTACTTGCTATAAAAATAATTCCGAATTAACACCGATAAATAGATTAATGTCTTCGAATAATTTCCAAAATACATTCATATAATTGAGAAAACAATATTTTAGTTATTTGTTTATTTAACCACATCTCAACTATGAGCCATTTAATGTCAAAATTTGATTTTCTTGGAAGATTTGAAGTAATAAAATATGGTATATATATATTATTCTGCTTTCACAATTGAATACATGGTAGATGATAACCAACTTTTGTGAATATTAATCATGTCCACAGAAATATGTATATATTTTTGCGGACTTGATTAGTATAGGTTGTAATGTATGTTTTCTGTTGTACTTTTGTTGATGTTATGATCTGAAATATAGTTTCATTTCTTTACTTTAGGATATTATATGGATAAATATCATGATGAAGTTCTTTCATGTTGTTTTTTGATCTCCTTTACCAATGTATCAACACTTCTATGGATTATTTAATGTCGAAATCTTAATATTTTGAACGCTATTTTATGGCTTCAACTAAATAAATTTATTTGAATGCAATTGAATGCCTTAAAATATAGATAAAATATACTTTTGGTCGTTTTACTATAAAATGTATTGCTGGTCATTTTACTATAAAATGTATTGTTGATCATTTTACTATAAAATGTATTGTTTATTTTACTATAAATATCTATTGTTGGTCATTTTACTATGAATATCTATTGTTGTTCATTTTACTATAAAATATATTAATGGTCATTTTACTATAAAATGTATTGTTGGTCATTTTACTATAAATATCTAGTGTTGGTCATTTTGCTATAAAATGTATTCATGGTCATTTTACTATAAAATGTATTGTTGGTCATTTTACTATAAAATGTATTCTTCATTTTACTATAAAATGTATTCTTCATTTTACTATAAAATATATTGATGGTCATTTTGCTATAAAATATATTGTTGGTCATTTTACTATAAAATATATTGGTGGTCATTTTGCTATAAAATGTATTGTTGGTCATTTTACTATGAAAATGTATTATTGGTCATTTTATTATAAAAATGTATTTTGTATTTTACTATAAAATGTATTTTTGGGATTTTTTTTTATGTAAAAATATATTGTTTTTTTTTATATTTTTGCATTGTTTTTGTTTTTCGTGTTCACTATTTGCCCAAAGCTGAGATCGTAACAGATGCTACCACCCCGGGTAAAGGCCGAACCATAGAAATAAAGAGGTGATTCCATGCTCTTCAGAACTTCCAGTCTCTCGAACAGACGACTTGCTGCCGGATGTAGTTTAACGTTATACCGAAGTTTATTTATATAAATCTCATAAATTTTTGAGTGAAAACCCTTTTCGAAAATGGGAACTTAATATTTACGACCTAGGAATCGAAAGTCTTCATAAAGAAAATGATGAATTTTCTGCATATGAATGAAAGCACATCATACTCA
The DNA here is from genome assembly GCA_963932145.1 of Acanthosepion lycidas. Taxonomy (NCBI): domain Eukaryota; kingdom Metazoa; phylum Mollusca; class Cephalopoda; order Sepiida; family Sepiidae; genus Acanthosepion; species Acanthosepion lycidas. Next base: position 133,863,685 of record OZ010576.1, read on the forward strand.
TCACTAGGCAGGTTAGTTGTAAGACTCCATATTCTGCACAGAAGAAATAGCCGAGTGAATTAAATTGTTGCCTCGTTCATTTGGTGACATAGTAATTGTGGGTTCAATCCCTAGGGCCAGCAGTGTGTAAATGAACTCAGTGAAAACTAACTAGCAATAACTGAGCCTAACTCAAAACTAAAATTAGCCGAGATATCACTAGACATGTGGAGTGTACTCTCGTAGATTAAATGAAGTGTCGACTTCCGAGTTTCCCGAAGGTTACCCCGATCGATATAAGCCTGAGAACGTCCGAAATCAATGCCCGAATGTAAGTTTAAATAATGATAACTCGTAATTCCAGAAATTTAGAAAATTAAAAAAAAAAATTAGAACTGAAATTGAATGAAAATCTAAAAATATATATATTGATATTAGAAATTGTTTAATAATATAAAAATAAATAAAGCGTGAATAAACAAAATAAAAGAATTAAAAAAAAATAGAGAAACTAAAGCTATGAACTATAAAAAAAAAACAAAAAAAACATTAACCTTAAAATCTGGAAAAACATAATTTTTAACATATTCAAATCCCAAACGCCCACAATGGCCTCTATAAAGAGTCTATACGAAGAAGAAAAACCTAATGTCAGAAAATTTATTTAGGCGTGAAATGACGGTCCCTATGTGATGTTGACTTCTATATTTAAAATCTCTCTCTCTCTTTCTCTCTCTCTCTTTCTCTTTCTCTCTCCCTTTCTCTCTCTTTCACCCTCTCTCTCCACCAGTACGCAGGGCGTACAGAGAGTGAAAGTGAGAGAAAAGACTGGTTATAGGTGGGGTGGTGGATTGAAAAAGGATAAAAGATTCAAGAAGATTAAAGATGCATTAAAATTTTAAAAGATTGTAGTTATCAGTGAAACAAGTAAATGAAAGGGAGTTCCACAGGGGAAGTTTGAGAAAAGAAAATTCTAGAGTAGAATTAGTGGTTACATTAAACTATATAAACAGTAAAATAATGGTACATAGATGCCAATCTCGTTGCATGATTATATTCATGTATTCGGAGGATCCAGAGCAGTTGCCATGAAAATATTTGTTGAAAGGACAGAGAGAAACCACGCCCTGTTGGTGAGAAAATGACTGAAATTGAGGTACTAATTCAGGATTGATTACATTACAGATCCTACTTTGGATTTTCTAAAGTACCCCGAGATGAAGAGCACCAGACCAGATATGGTAACCGTATTCAATGTACGGACGAAAGGTAGATTTGTAAATGTGCAAAATGAACTCTGACAAGAAAAACATTCTGGCACGACACAGTGACCCAAATTTCCTTGCAGTAGATGCAGCTATTGATTCAATGTAGTCGGTCCACTTCAAGTCTGTTGAAAACAAGATATCAAGAAGACGCAGTTTTTGTTTTCGATGAATCTAGCAACACAAATGCTGATGGCGGGTAAAAAAAAAGTTGTCTAGTGGTTAAATGAGAAGTTTCGTTTTGGAGGCATTAAAATTTACGAGCCATTTCTTGCCCCAGTTAACCACTGACTAGAGTTCCTTTTCAAGGGAAGCGGCCAGGTTAAGTTTGCACAGCTCTGACGGATTTGCTATTGAGACAGGAGCAAATTGTAGGTTCATCTGCATAAATGCCTACTTGGGATCTGATGACATCAGGAAGGTCATTGATGGAGATCAGAAACAGCGTAGGAAGATTCGCGTTCGGATATTCTTGACCTTCATGTCAATAGTTCTCAAATCGCTATCTCTGCTGATAACACAACTATTTATTCATATCTTAATAGTATGTCTGACCGTTTCGATAAGTTCAAATTTGTTAGAGATCTCAAAATCAGGGGACAAACAGATACTGCACTCCGAGCTCAACTTGAAATTCAGGGAGCGTGCAAAACCATAGTTTAGTGTTGTGAAAAAAGCAATAGATTATATGTAAACCCTACATAATTCTTACAGTCAAACACCCGGTTCTCGTTCGGTTAATGAAGTTAAGTCACGTCAAGATTGGTCAGTAACTACATGAGAGAAATCGGGGGAATGGGTTCGTAGTCGGGTCCGTCACATTAACTTACGCACAAATACACTTGGATAATCATGAATCGGAAAATGGCTGGATCGACAAAATGTGTTACTTGGGTTAGCGCGGAAGGCTAAAGGTCCATTCTTCCTTATAAATCAAAGAAGAGGAAGAAGGATATCTACATCAATAAATAAAGATTTGTAAACCTTTGCTGGTGAGAATTTGTTCCAGACTTTTAATTTTGGGCTTTACCAAATGAATATGCGTGGCTTATATCCCCTCAACATTTCCGCATTGTTTACTAAAGCCTTTCTGTTTTGTTAAATGTTCTCTTTCTACTAATTTGTCATTCCAAATATGGTTATTCTATTTAAACGTTTTATATCATTTAAATAAAATCTTGGACCGAAAACAACTGAAGTTTTGTAAATAAATCTAATTGCTAGGTTTTGCATGAAAAAAAAAAACAGCTTCCCGTAGCGTAATATTTATCAAGCAAGTCTTGTTAAACCTTTGAAATGTAATATATTCAATCCTTATGAGACCCGAATTTATTAAGCTGAGTAAATACGCTGATGGAAAATGAAATTAAAACGCCCTGAATATGTGTATTTCACTTTACTGGAGAATAAACTTAGGCGCAGAATAACCGGCTTATTTTCATTCAAAGCAGTCATTCGAAGAAAAAGCTTTCAGGTGGCTAGTTTCTTTGATATTTTGTGTAGCTTATATCTATCTATCTATCTATCTATCTATCTATCTATCTATCTATCTATCTATATATATATATATATATATATATATTTCATTAAAAAAAATGTCTGAAAGGTAGTACGGTTATTTTTTTTTCAGTGTCTGTCGATATTTCTGACATGAGGCATTATGTACACTATTTATATTATTCAGACTATTGTCCTCAAGGACACATGGATGAAGTTGTTGGTTAGATCCAGTGACAGGACTCAAAGTGTGTAAGTTCAATATCCAGTTAATCCAGTAGAAAACTTGGAGGGGAATTAACAGGAGATAACTAATAACTAACATCCATTAAACATGTCACGTGGAACTAGAACAGTCTGCCCCAGTGAGCGAAATAAAGGGTTCAGTTCGACATTCCAAAAACCTGAACAAGGCTGGAGCGTACAACGACCGAAACCTTGTAATAAATATGGCGACAAAGATGAGGACAGTAGTCCGAATAATGTAAATAGTATTATTTTTTTTCTTTAATTTTTCTTGTCTTTCTATAACTTTATTCTTTTCTGGGCATAAATTATGTTGCAAATGTTCAAATGTTATGTATACCCTAGTACTTGTAACTGAATGGATTGTTTTATCTTTTTATCTAGAGTTATAGTAATGTTTTATTTTCCAAACAAGGTCAGCACATTGTAGCCGCGTTCATAGTTGATATTATTAACTGTTGGTATTTTATTTTATTTTTATTAATAATGCTTGCATTATTTATCGTCTCCTTTTGCATAAAAGATGCTAATTTGAGCCAACATTATGTGTCTGTTAGCCCAGAAATTTCTCGACAAATGTTTCTCGATTTTTAATCCGACACTGCGCTGTCTACAGAGCGGTAATGCATTGCATCAAGTATTCCTGGTGTAGACATGACACTGTAGATTAAATTCTGTCAAATATCACCAGTTTCAGAAATTGATTAGCATATCAGTCTGCCACCCACCATGAAGTCACATTCGAACTTCGATAATTCATGTTCTTCTTGCAATAGGAATCCTTGCCCGTGTTCACACTAACATATCATGTCTCATAAGGCATTTCTATGACGTCAAGGTATCCTCAGTCACTATCAACTTGTGATCCAGCGGAATTAATTTGGTAATATTAGCCTTCTCAATAGTTTCCTTACTTCTTCGAGGTTACCGTCTCAATTACTTCATTTCCACCTATTCCAATCTCCCGACAATCTTCCTTACGACTATTCCAAGTGTGTAAAAAATAACAGATAACTTCATTTTTTTTATTATGCTATTCGCTTTTTCCGCTGTTTGTTCCACTTTTTTCTATCGTTTAATTTTACTTTGGTTTCTTCTAGAAAAATTCTGTCATCTCGTTGACAAATATATTGCACTTAGTTTATGGTCACTTCTGCTCATCTGTTCAAAACTTGACATTATATTTTTCATGTATGACATATTCTGCTGTATGCATCACTGTTTGTCCTGTATCATTGTTTTACTTGATCAGATTTCAGTTGTTTGCACAATTTCCTGCCAATCACATTTCCTAATCTTTCATATCTACTTTTGTATTCCTTCTGGACTAATTTGCACAATCAGTTTATTAGATGTACAATTTTGTCTCTAGGCGCACTTAGGCAATGTTTACTTACATTATTATTATTATTATTATTATTATTATTATTATTATCATTATTATTATTATTATTATTATTATTATTATTATTATTATTATTATTTCCTTTGATTTCTGTTTTATACTCATTACTTTCCGAGTGTCAACTAGAGAACTGACTTCCTGAAATGACATTATGAAATTTTCACTGAACATTTTAAATCTATGTGTACACACATTTTATTAGGTTGGTGCAAAAATAATGACGTAATACTGTCGTTTTTTGACGTATAACGTCAAAAAACGACATTATTACGTCATTATTTTTGCACCAACCTAATACATTGACAAAGCTTTTCGTAATGTGTGAGCTGTACTTATGAGAACATTCTTTTGTATTTCTTTAGGCCTTGAGCTACTAAGTATCATTTCAATTATTACTTTTTTTTCCAATCAAACCGAGGGCTCTAACCACAAATAGAATTACTGATGTTTTCATGTACTACATTTTCGAAATTACAATTCAATATTCTTGTATTTGGGTAGTTTTTGAAGAACTGATATATAAATAAGAAAGGACATTCTTTTTTTTTTTTTTTTTTTTGTCTTTGATCACTGAATAATTAGCTTTGATTGTTCTCTCTGTGCGTATTATAAAGTCCCATAAAATTATTACAGGCCCTATGTCTGTAAATTAGTCTAGGTTGTGTTCGTATCAATTTCTTGCAATTTCATTATTATTATTATTATTATTATTATTATTATTAATAATAATAATAATAATAATAATAATAATAATACTCTGGTGTTATCACCCATTCCACGGAAATTTTGCTCGTGGGTCATTGTGTCAACAAGACCTTTCACAACTCTGAGAATATTCTCAGAGTAAATGATGGTAGTTTTCTGGTGATCTATAATCTTTGTCTCATTCCTTATCAGTTTTCTAGATGTGGTGTTACAAGCAAAACCATTACCAAAGAATTTAGTCATTCATTCATATTCCATAGCTGATTGTCCAAATTTGTCAGAGGAGAAATACAAGAGACGTCATGATTGGATTGGTAAGAGAATCGACTGGCAAATATCCTGTAACATTGGTTTCAGCTTAAAAGTGAATTGGTACGAAGCAAAGGTAGAATGTGCTTTCTCATTCAAAATGTCTCATTTCATTAAAGCATGAACATCCAACCCTATTGTTATGGTTAACGAGTGGAGCAAGTGCCAATTTATTGCCGTTTTACTGATACAACAATAGGCTCCAAAGTGAATGAAAAAAAAAATATTATTATTATTATTATTATTACTGCTACTTGAAGTAGCAGTATTTGTGTCAGTAGTATTCATGCATTTGTAAGTACCGTCCTGATACTTGATTGTTATTGCTGGTGAGAGAGCCAAAGTATATATCCACAGATCATCACCAATTGTCTTGGATCTCTTGCCGATTTGTCCAGTTTCAATTCTTCTTAAGGTTCCCACTTTCAGTATTTTGCTTCTGCTGTCTCAAAGATCGTATTCAGTGTGCCAGAATTTATGAGCCTGATTCTAATCCCATGTTCAATATTTTCCTTTGTTCTATTATTTTATTTTCCTGCTTGCTTTTATATTCATTTTTCATTCGCTGCAAGTGACATATCAGAGATCATGCAGATCCTGGGAGCTTTGTATGATAATTATTATTCAAGACAGAAGAAAGAATATTAACTGCGTTGTAGTAGTCGAGGAGATTAGTGTTGAAACAAATGAAATGCGACAAAAGGCAAAAGAGATGGTAAATGTAGCCTCATCATTAATTAGATTGTTTTATTTTCCCCCTTGTTTTTGTATTGTTCTTTTATATGTCAAGTGTTGAAATTGAATTGACTTATTTCCTCGAGTCAGCGGTGAACCATTAATGCAGATGAATTGCAGATATGAAATAAAATATTTAGCCGATAGCCTAGCCTCCTGTGTTCAAATAGACGCTAGTATTCCTTCACAAATAAAAAAACACCGAACACAAAATTCGATGAAAATTCTGATAATACTTCATTCATTCAACTAGTAAATATAACAACATTCATTGAGAGCAGACTAGAATAAAAGTTGGACTTTAAATTTCCAAAATTAAATAGGCAATATTCATAAATATTTGTAATATAAAGAACAAATAGAAAAATACTGGAAGATAGTATGATTTGTTTGTTTCATGGTATATCAAAATACTTATACTAATTAAAATTTGGGATTAAATTAATCCCAAATTTTAATTTTCTCACGAGAGTTCAAGTAATAAAAATATAGTATATGTTATTCAACTTTCACAATTGAATACATGGTAGATGATTCTAAGTTTTTGTGCCTATACGTGTTTGTGTGGACATAATTACGAGAGGCGTTGTTATATGTTTTATGTTGTATTTTTAAAGTTATATTTTAGAATACAGTTTAATTTAAGAAATTGTCAGATAGTCTGTGGACTAATTTCATGAACGCTTTTTCATATTGTTTGTTTTTGTTCGGCGGTAAATCAACCTCTATGGGTTATTTTAAGCAGAAATCTAAATATCATGTACGTAATCTTAGGCTTTTAACTTTGTACATATTTTTAGACTTTCCGAGTAAATGTGTGGTTTTTAAATATTTCGTAGATCATAAAATGTATTGTTTCGTAATTTTACAATAAAAATGTATTTGTATATATTTTAATGTTGCATTGATTGTCGTTTTACTATAAAAATGTATTGTTGGTTAATTCATTATAAAAATGTACAGTTGATTTTAGTTTGGGGGTTCACTATTTCCCCATAGATGGGACCCTAGCGGGTACTACTACCCTCAGTCAGGGTAGAATTGGGAACAACAACATTTAAGTGGTGGTTCCATGTTCTTCAGAGTCTACAATCTCCCGAACAGAGGTCTTTCTGCCAGATGTAGTTTATCGTCATACCCAGAACGAAGAAATACTGAAGATATGGCGAGGATCTTTTCATAAACATGCAGGCATTTTCACCTTGCTAAAAGAAGTAGAAAATGTTATTTAATAAGCCCGCCTTCAGCCCAAAAGGCTGTTTAGATTCAACACTTCTCTATTAGATTTGAAAGTACGAATTTATTGTTCTCGATACGTGAGATGAAAATGGTAACATGCAGAGCATTTATATTAACAGTACTTCATACTTTTTCAGTTGAGTTTCCCAAAACTTGTTCGCAAATATCTGAAAACTCCGATTTTATTGAGAGCTTGCGACTGAAAAATATATTTAAAATTTTTATATTTGTTATAAGTAATTATAAAATCATTGTTCAAACTATTTTCTCAATTAAGACAAGTAGGTAATAAAGTCTATGGGGTAAATAGGGCAAATTTTAAAAAAATCATCATTTGAAATCCTTACTTATAGCAGGCCTCGAACACCGACTTCTAATAACAGAGAAATAATTATCTCCTAGTCTGAGTCATAAATAATTTCCGTCTTGGCGAAACAATTGTATTGAGGATTGTATCATCCTTATTTCTAATTATACGTGACAGCTGATAAGGAATTTGAAGTACACTAATATACCTTAATCTTTGCAGGGAGATGGCAGCGTACACAGTGGATTAATTTATCCTCCAGGAAAACGTATGAACCCATATAGCAAGTAAAACTCAGGAAAAATATAATTGGGTAGTCTCTTCTACAGAAAATTAATTTAAAAATTCTTAATAATAGACTTTTCTTATCCAAACTTGTAGAAATAAATAATTGCTCACCTGGGATGATGGGGTGTTTTAATTCAGATTTTAAATTCTATGGCAATATAAACAAGTCAGATAAAATGTGCTTCGTGACCGTCTTAGCCAAGCTTGTGCGTCAAAGTTAAATCGTGCCTTCTTCAGGATAGGGAAAATAAACAAGAGAATCAATAAGACTGTAATAGGCAATAAATATCCATTAAAATAATACTTGTCAAAATTAAGAAAAAGAAAATCACTCAACGCATAAGCATTTGAAATAAGAAATAAAAAGTAAAATATTTGAATTACCTTTCCGTAGTCTAATCATTAACAAGTAACCCAGATTTTTTTTGTATATGACAATTATCTTCTGTCAGTACGAATTGCTTCAATAACTGATTACAAATAATATCCTAGTTTTTTTTTTAGCCGAGTCTAGTATGATAGTCACGTATTTTTTATATACACAACAGCATTCTAATTTATTGTTCTTTAACTGAAATTCTATATTGAATACTTATAAATCAGTAATTCTATTTGATATCTATTCTTGTCTTTGATATTTACGGAAACGCTATTTAATTCATTTAGTCATTTAATTTTAAAATAACTATAGCGGCCATAATAATAATAATAATAATAATAATAATAATAATAATTCAATCAAAGCTAATCACCTAGACATCATGATCAAAGACCAACAAATAGAATTTGTTTTCTTAATGACACGGCAGTCTCTGCAGACTGTAACGTACTTTTGAAAATCTTCAAAAATCTATCAAAATACAAGGATCTTGAAGTGGAAATATCAAGAATATGGCTGATGAGAACATTAATAATAGCAGTTGTAGTTGAATCCCTTGGATTGCTTGGAAATGGTCTCGATAGACTCATTGAAGGGATTCTTGGTTGTCCAATGCCTTAAAGAATTACAAAAAAATTGTTGTACTCTCAACTACAGTTCACACCTCAAAACGTGTGTGCACTTTGGTTCAGAAATGTTCAGTGAAAATGTAATGATGCTATTTCTGACATTAGGTCTCTGGTTGGGAACCGGAAGGAAATGTGTATACAACAGAAATCAAAGGAAATAATAACAATAATAATAATAATAATAATTTCCTTCACTTACGCCAGGTATAACTCTTTGATTTTAACTAAATGCCTGTGTTAACGTGTATATATCTAGTCTTCGTGAATTCAGATTGACTACAGTAAATATTCTGTTTAGTATCACATACTTCGTTGTTATTTACTTGATCTGAACAGGTTGGGAATGTGCCCTAGGGACTGATAGATTATACATCTCTCTTTATGTGCAAGTTTCATAGGTGGAGTTCCATGGCCAGGTATCAAGTGGGTTGTCTTTGTAAGTTTGAAGAAAGAGGCTGCCAAGGAAACTTGGGTGACACATCGGAGCGGAACGGATTATAAGAACAGGTCACTATTTTGCGCTCATCTGAATCATGTGTCTGGTATACACTTATCAGACTGGCTTCGTATATCTGTGTCACATTTTTGATGTTCTGCTCTCACACTTTAGAATAATGATAATAATAATAATAATAATAATAATAATAATAATAATAATAATAATAATAATAATAATAGTAGTAGTAGTAATAACACGGTTATATTTATAATCTTCCATATTTCATTAATTTGGCATTGTTGGGGGAGATTTACAACAATAATGCTTGATTTTAATAAGAGTAAATAATGAGTACCCTGGGTTTTCCGGATTGAAGTACATATTTCACAGCGCATAAGCTACCTAGCAAGCTGTGTAAATCGTTTGCAGTATATGACTTAGTAGTGATCGCAAAAAGACAAACTTTACTGATAGCGGGAAATTGTAAAGAAAGATGGTTGTCATCATCCTGAAGTACAAGTTGCAATATCACCAAATGTTGAAAGGTACTACACATGAAAATAAGTTTGGACTTATTAAAAATCAAATAAGTTGAGTTATTAAATTATATTTTCTTGCCACTGGAGACTTTAAAGAAAGTATATTTTTAATCGGGTTCAAGATTAAACAAGATAGTAAAGCTACTAAGAAACAAAGGGAGATTACTGGGTGAGTAAGAATTAAAAAACAAAAACATTACTAATCAGCGAGAAAAAAAGAAGAGTAATTATGATGATAGTAGATAGCGATTGATAGAGCATTTAAATTTTTCGAAGTTTAAAGTTAGCTGGAAATAATGATGCCTGAAGTGAGAAATGCAAGAAAAGAAGCTGTTAGCATAGAACTTACAGTTACATATTGCCAAAAATAGTAAATTAATAAAGAAGAACTCATCCAATCAATTGCCATGAAAATATTTATAGAAAAGGTAGAGGGAAGCAACATTACGGAGGTGAGAAAGTAACTGAAGCTGAGATGACAGAACAAGACCAAAGATATGGCTGATTCTTCTTTGGAATTTATCAAGGACATAATAGATAAAGATCAGGAGTACTAAACCATATATGACAGTCATATTCTAAGCATGGATGAGTGGATGACTTATAGATATATAAGATAGATTCTGGAGAGAAAAATTGTATACTTTTGTAATATGAAAATACTGACTGTCGTATTTTAGCTGTAGGTGTATTTATAAAGATAGAACTGGGTTATGAATAATTTTATTGTGTTAGACATGTTTGCTGGCATGACTTAATACCGAGGTTATTGTCTTGTATGATGTAATTATATACATAGAATTAATTTCTAAACTAAAATTAGTAACATAGTCGAACTGTTTCTGTCTTACTGTAATTGTATTTTCTCGTAAAATCATTATTTATTTAATAAACCAGTTTCACGCTAGAATGACATTTGGATTGGGAACAAACTAATCTTATTTCTAATCAATGTCCAGAATCAAAAGCAGGCAAGGCAACGAGACACGCTTAAATGAATTTTAATTAAAAAAGCAAACACTTCTGTTTAAGAATTATGCTCTTGAAGTAAACGTGAAAATAAAAACGGCTTTTGGTTGTTGTTGTATAAAAATATTTAATGCCAAAATCTAAATATTCTGAACGCAATTTCACACCTTCAAGTAATAATGCGTTTTTATTCCTTCAGTATTTTTCATGTGCCATGGGTCCTTGAGGATCCATGGCACAGTGGATAATGGCGTTATATAGATCCAATGAGAGAACCCAAATACTGTGAGTGCAATACCTGGTTAAAGGCGGTGGAGAACTTGGAGATCGGAATTAACAGGAGATAACTGATAACTGACATCCATTAAAAACATGGCACGTGGAACTAGAATAGTTAACCCCAGTGAGCGAAATAAAGGGTTCAATTCGACATTCCAAACACCTGATGGCCGGAGCCTACAACCGAAACGTTGTAATAAATATGGCGACGAAGATAAGAACAATATCTTCGAATCATGTAAATTTGCAGAAAGTGAGAAACGTGTTGCTTAGTAGATTCCAGTCGACTATACTTTCAAAAGTAACTATTCAACAATTAGTACAGATAACCAATGTCTACGTAACATTTTCCATCGTACAATATTCTTAATAAAATTATTGCCTAGAGTTTTAAAAGTTAGATTTCAACTGTATTTTATCTTCTTCCTTCTCGCCCATATCCAGGCAAGTTTTGAGGCTCCTCAGTCAAGAAGAGCCTCCATATATCGAGGTATACAGATAGTCTGAGAAGCGAGATAATATGCAACCGCTGGTTTGCTAGACTTTTAACGTACCTGACAGCGCCTGGTATTCTTAAGCGATCACTCGTCTGAGAACTGAGTAGACTTAACATTGCTTAACTTCGAGAGCAGAAATTTCAGCGTGATATGACCGTAACAACGGTATTGTCAATAGGTAGAAAGCTGCGCTATTGCCCCAAGATAAATTGGGAAAGTTGAAACTGTAAAAGGGAAGTTTTCTTGTAAGTGAATTATTTTATGCAAAAATAAGGATAATATTTTGATGACATGCAAATAATGTAATGGAAAATAATCTATTCAGAACTAATTTTGCTAACTTCGATTTTTCATCAAGTTTTGATTTCTAGTCTAGCTTAACTATCTGGCATCGTCGTGCAGAAGTTTACAGCTAAAAGTCCTATTTGAAATGTGTATTCTATTTCTAGTTTTCAAAATATGACGTTTTGCATTTTGCTCAAGTCTAATATCTATGCAATATTTTTTGGTTAATCGATTTTTTTTCTCCTAATTCCTGATTACTTTAATGCTTCCTTTTGATCTGATTGTTAATGTTCACCTTACTGAGTTAATAAATAAAATTTACTTTTTTTAAAAAAATGAGGAACAAATTGTACACTTTACTTAATCATCGAATAGCGGCAAAATTGTGTTTTAGTTTGTGCCGAATATAACTAATCCAAGATGGGAAGTGAAATAACAGGGAAACTTAAAACTCTTGCTTTCATGGTGTCATGGCGTCAAGTATTATGGCTTCCTGTACTTTTTTCTTTTCTCAGAATTTGGTGTTATATATATATATATATATATTGATATACTTTAAAAATTAGAGGGTAGGATTTTTGGTGTTTTAGATATATATATATATATATATATATAGAAAATGTTGCATATATTGTACTGGTGCGAATAAAAAGCGCCCCATGTATAATAACATAGCTAAAATTTATATTAATAATAAATATACATTTCTTTCTCTGAGTTTCATCCACGAAGTAATCGTCAGGTACTGATACGATTGAATCGTACATGAAGCACAGAGTTGTGCTACCAGTGTGGAAAAATGCATATCTATTAATTATACATACACACACATACACACATACATATTTTCTGAAATTTTATAGATTTAATGACAAAATTGAGGTAAAGAAATTCATGGTATTTAATAAAACGTTTGATATATATATATATATATATATATATATATATATATATATATATAGATAGATAGATAGATAGATAGATAATGTAATTGTATATTTTGGAGACCTTGTTTAATTGAATTAACAGCTATTGTAATGTAAATTACTCAATATTACTTTCCTGAATTGATTATATATAACGTATATTATTCGTGAATCCTGTGTCTGCGCAAGTTTTTCGACTAATTTTAACTTAACAGATACCAAGGTGTTGTCAATAGGATCAGCTAGACGCCTACAAACGCCGGTTAATGCTTTTGACATTTTTTTCTTTACATAAGTCGCCATTAATCCTTGAATGCTGTTTGCGTATTAATAACGCTGTCGGAAATTCTGTAGCCGTGTTTGTTTTGAGCCTTTGTAATGTGCAATAAAACAGCGTGGCGCGGATAAGAAGTCGACAGGGAGAAATATATACACGATAAACTTTGTTTTCATAATCTGCCGTCGAAGAAAGGCCAGAAGTATTGGCCATTTACCGGTTTCGATGGCGTTACGCTTCGTTGCCACTCCCATAAATCCTGAGGTTAATTGCATTTCTTTTTTCAGGGAAATAAAAATGAGGTGTATTGCTCAAGTGTTGTACTTCCGTCAAAAACAGATTGCGGCATCGGGAGGACGGCAGGTGTCTTGTGTATAGTGAATTGGAATGAATCTATTCGCTTCTTCGATATTTTCAGACATGAATTTGAAGAATAGTTTTATTCAACGTTGTATATTTGAAACAGTCAAATTTCATTTAAATATAGCGAAATTAACAAAATAAATATACACAAAATAGTTAAAACAAACGCAAGGAACGGTTTGAAAGTGTTATATCGTCATGAAAAATCGTACAGTTTTTCTCGAGTTCCTAAATATACGAATATGTATAACGTCGCTTACCAAACCGACTAGGAAGGAAACTAACATATTTTACGCCCGGAAAGAAGGAGTCACTTAGTCTATTTCACTCTTTACCAAACCAGGGGGAGCATTAAATTTTGCGGAAACATTTTTTATGATCTCTTATTTATGCAATGCACGTTAGAATTTCTCTAGACATCACACTGACTCCACATGTGTCTTCATGGATTTTAACTTTAACGGAAAGTTTTACTTTAACCTGATCAACTTCAGCGTCAGAACCCCACATCATCTAATGTTATCATCAGAAATAAAGACGAAACTTTTCTTCCACAAATTACAATTAATATTTACTCCTATTCAGCTTGATGCGTCCAATTTCAACTCAACCAACTCCCGCTTTGATGTGTTAACCACGAAAGATTTGCAATTAGCTGAATCTCGGTTTTCTTGACGCAACCCGCTGAGAAGTCTTTTATGTTTATTGTGCAAATTGGGTGTTCTTAAATCTTTTTTTTTCTTTTCTTAATTTATTTTCTTATTCCAGAAATCTAGACGGCGCTACCGAGAAATACAATTTTTACAGCAGAGCCTATGGGCCGAATAAATTCGTAATATATCAAAGTGAAAAGCATCAATAGATGAAAATATTGGGAATTCGAGATAACGTACAGATAGCAAACATCACGAATTGTTTGGAAATGTTTAAACTTCATGCCCAAAATAAAAAAGAAGATATGTTAAAAGGACGCTTATTCCCTTGACATTGCTATTGTGATATGTGTTTTTGACTCTCTCTCTCTCTCTCTCTCTCTCTCTCTCTCTATATATATATATATATATATATATATATATATATATATATATATATATATATATATATATATATATTTTTCTTCTGTAGTTTAGTGCTAGCAGCAAGCAGAAATATTTCTCCTCCCGATGATGGCCATTTCGGCCGAAACTAGTCGAGGAATCTAAATGGAATAATAATAAAAAAAAACGAAAGAATATTAATCTACAACCCAGTGTGTCTGAAGATTTTAATTTTTTAATTTTTTTTATTGTTCAATATATATATATATATATATATATATATATATATATATATATATATATATATATATAATATTTATTTACAAGACTAAAAGAAATATGCGAACCAAGGACAAGGAGTTATTTATTATATGCTCTTTAAAAAGATTTATTATTTACCATTTTATAAACAAAGAAAGTTGAAAAGGGATATTTTATTTACAATGTACAGGGTGCGATGGATAAATTGTCGTCTAAATCAGGGGTTTTCAAACTGTGGTCCGCGGACCACAGGGGGTCCGCAAGGACAAGATAGAGGGTCCGTGGACAGCAAAAACTATTTGTTAAATACTATTACTGTTTTCATTTACATGTAAAATTAATATTTTAATATAACAAATATTTTTTGCTGCATTTTGCAGCAACATGCAGCATTAATTTATTTGAACACTTATGTCTAAAGTAAGCTTTAAACCAGCTTTGATTGCATTAATGCAAAATTATATGTTATATTCAACAAATAATTATGTATAAATTTCATAAGCGTTTATAAGAGGGTCCCTAAGGTAAAGCCTGAATTATAAAGGGGTCCGCAAGTCAAAAAGTTTGAAAACCCCTGGTCTAAATTACGCAAAAACGAAAATAACACTGGCATCTCATTTTAATACATATATTTACCGAAATTGCACAAAAATGTCTTGAAATACGAAAAGGTAGATTCATTCAATAAAATCACCATTGACTTCAACCACGGCCTCTAGACGACTTCGGAATCTCCTACAACTCATATGGACTATCTACTTGGTTAATGGTGAATGGTGAATCCTATTCTTCAGTTCATCTTTGTTTCTACAATGAGTTTTTTTTGGGGGGGTCACTCGCTCCACTGTGCCGCACACATAATGACCAAGTCGGTTGAAGTTTTGGGAGTTCGGTGGCGAGATGTAAAGAGTGAGGTTGTCGCAGAAATTATCTGACAGACATCACTGGGTGCTCCTGCTTGTGTGGTATGATACAGAATCCTGTTGCCAGACATAGGTCTACCAACAGCCACTCTCTTGATCCAAGGCAGTTTTATCCCCCCCCCAAAAAAAAAGACACTTGATATAGCCCTCAATGTTGAGTCTGAGGCACTATAGGAAGATGAATGGAGTCATAAGGTCGCCATCACAAGTCGCCAAGCACCATGATGTTAACTGGATATTTGTTTTTCACGACACTCGGTACATCTTTTGGGGTACAGAGCAAACCAACGGTTTCTTTGTGTGACCACCATCTTATCCGGGCAGAATTTTTTCTTGTCTGAAAAAACAAAACAAAGTATATTGGGTTGGAGGAGATCCAGGAATTTGTTTAAAAGCTTCGTAGCACGCCTTTTCCTTTTGTCGTTCCTGGCTTTGAATAAAAAATTAACCATTTTCTCATTTTGTATGAGAAATACCGAATGTCTTCATACACTCTACCTGCCTGATTAGGAACTCACAACCCTCCTGTGTCCCTGGTTATCGGCATGATTAATTTGGAGGGATCGTTGTCAATCATGGCCTGGGTTATCAGAACGACCAGAAGCGTTTTCTGAGCTGCCGTATCTTCTTAATAACTATTAGATTCATCTAACTCATTCCGAATCGTCTGCGCTGTCCTCAGATTGACAGCCAAACATCTCTGAAATAATCATATTGGAGCTTGCGGCGGGAATGCAAAGCAGAAAATCATGCCGTTTCCAAGTTGATGGCGGATTTAATTGCGTCATGTTTGTGCCCAACTGACCCTACTGTGCTGTTGACAAAATTAAAAAAAAATAAATAAATAAAGATAAAAATAAAAATAAAACAGAGCGTATATAAAATGGCAACGATTTACCCAACGCAGGTTTTCGAATAATTGTTTAATATCTTTGTTTTCAATTTTCAAGAATAAAGAAAATGCATAAATCTACATTCATATATTTGAGTTTTATTAATCCTTTTAAAACAAAGATTTTGCCAAGGGAGTCAAAATTATATACTGTAATAAGGTGTCAAGTGAATAACGGTCCTTTTGACCCGCTCTTCCTTTGCTGGCAGGATGGGTAAACATTGCAGCATGTGTATTGGACTGAGTTAAATTTTTAAAATCAATCAATAATAATGCACTTTGAAGATAGAAGCCATTGTATGAATGTTGGTACTATTACTGAAGGCTTTAATGATCTTTTTCCTTTCACCATTGCTCAGTTGCGAAGACATAGTGGGTCTGACACAAAACAATTTTAACCTGTTCTCTTTCTAGCTGAATAACATAGAATACGAATTTTTGAATTAATTGTTCAATAAAAAAACATGATACCCTAGCATAGTAACCATGAGAAATGTCAGTTCACACATGTATGACACGGTATTTCTGCCTAGAATCAAAGTATCTGCTTATTCATTCGATTAGCAAAGTGTCAGTCCACGGTCCTCCATCTCACAATATCTGTTCTTCACATCTTCGCTGTTTTTCTGTTTTCAGACGGTTCACAGAAAATCTTTAAGGTATGCTTGGTGCTAGGGATTCCAAACATGCGGTAGCGCCTCCCTCATTTCACTAAAAATGGAGGGTTTGTCGTTACTGACATCAGCGTTCCAACGGTCGTTCGAACTGGACAATAAATCTTTTGCCTTTTTTTTTCATATGGACCCGTATGGGCAACACTCATTAAAAACTATCTTATGCTACATCCATCCTTCGTGGGAAGGTCGGTGAATACCGATCAGTGTAGTATCTGTGCGCTCTTCTAAACATAATATTTATAACTCAATTTTCCTATGCTATTCAAATACCACAAGACTGATATCGTGGATATGTCACTTGTTCGGATCATGGTCAAATTAAATGTATATGTTTGTTTGCTTCGGTGTATATAAAACATAAAATCAAACAGAAAACGTTACACTGTTCATTATTATAAATGAGCATTTCTCTCGTAATTACTTTAAATAATTAGCACAATAAAGTTTCTAAAGTTGTTCGATACAATGCTTAATTTTAATTTTATTACTAAATTACCTTTAATTTTATGACTAAATTGCCTTTGAAACAAATAAAAGTGATGGATTAATATCTGATATCCATCCTCTCATATTTGTTTGTTTGGCAATCTCCCAACGGATGAAAAATAAAGACAGCAAAAATTGGTTCTACAGAAGGATACTGAGCATTCCATGGTTGCAGCGAGTAAACAACAAGGAAGTCTTAAAGAAATAACAACATAAATAGCACTTCTACTCAAAATAAGGAAAGAACATCGGCGTGGTGGAATGGTTAGCAAGATTGTCACGCCAGATCAGTTAGGACTGAAAAGTGAGTTCGATCATTACTAGGTATCTCATACCATCGTCCTTGTGTCACATCTAAGTTACGCTTAGAAAATAGCCACTGGGAACTTCGAGGTGGTGTAATGGTTAGCAAGCTTGTCTCGCGAGGACAATTACGACTGAGTAGTGAGTTCGATCCTCCCTGAGTACCCCATACTTTCGGCCTTGAAAAATATCTATACTCAAAATAAGGAAAAGACAGCTAAAATTCCTTGAGCACATATTGAGGGAGGGGATCATGGAAAACTTAACCCTCAAACGGCATATTGAGCGCAAAAGAAATAGCGGGGTAGCGATCGTGAATTGATAGCGGACAGAGGTCATGGACCTTAGCGAAGGGAGAAAAACTGATAAGTGTTATACGAAATAGTAAGTTTTGGAGAGCCATGATTGCCAATGTCCTGAGGCACGTAGAGGAAAAAGATGATAATGATATATGGATGGGGGAAAAGCTGATTTGTTTTTACCTCCAGTTTTTCTATTTGATTAACTATTTCCTTTTAATCCAATTTCTTTCTCTAAAATTCAACTGAAGTAATCAACATACTTCTCATTCCACCTATACGCGACTGGTGTAGCCTCACCTTTGCAGGGACGACGTTGAATTAGGAATACGTCCAAATACTTTTGGCAAAAGAATTAGTGAAGCTAGTCTGTTATTGGACACAAAAAAAAAAAAATAATTTGTCTTGCGGCGAAGAAAACAAACAGCAACCAGATGTAGCAGTTGCTTCACAGTCAATGGATACCGAATGTTTCTTTATAGATATAGCCGGCTGCAGTCCAGATCTCATAGACACTGGCAACTTGGCGATCCTTTCATTAGCTGAATATAGTATGCATTTCGCCAAGCCTACATGCGTTTTTTGAATTCAGAGTTGTCTTTCTCCTAAACTAGCTTCCAAACACGGCGAATAATTGTTAACACATAGAGAGAAATGGATTTAAAATTTCCCAGTTATTTGCGCATGAGAAAATGTAACTAACTCGAGTAGAATTTTAATTCAGTTTTCCGATTTCTCATTTTGAGCTGACCTAACTTCACATCCTTATAAGTCTATAAGATAATTGTTACCATTAATTTTACCATTACCATTAATTTTACCATTACCATTAGCAATACCTTTACCATTACCTTTACCAGTGGACCATTGAATTGAAATCAAATGTCCAGAATAGAATCTGTAAACATAAGCGTGTTAAATACAATATTTTGTTTTTTATCACTTTAAAGGTTATTTTTTGGTGAATACACGTATTTTAGAAGCTCCATTTATTTTAAATAGTCTATTTATTTACGTATACAGTCCTGAATATTCGAGAAATCTAATTAAAGAGAAAAATGCCCAACGGCAGGATTCGAACTTGCATCATCCTTTGCATGAGTATCCTGCCTGAGAGCGCATCTTTTTCTTTGTTAAGACTTCTTGAATATTCTGACAGGTAGACGAAATTAGGTATACTGTTTATACGGAGCGTCTACTCACATATGGGTATCCACTAAAAATAACGTCGGATTAAAAGAAAAATATATATGTGTAAGTTCAAAGATTTCTAGAACCACTTTTTAACACGAGAGGCAAAATAGAGATTCGAAGAATAGTTTTTAAGAAAAAAAGATCAGAACAAAATTTAACACACTTTACATTTTAGGTCTGGAAAAATATCCAGACATTTTTAATCACGAGAGAACCGCTTTTGCAATCTTGATAGCGATTGGTTACAAATTGGGACGTCATTGCGCATGTTTGAAGAGAGACTTTAGCGTCTGAAAACTTTACCAGCACTGGGACTTCTTTGAAATAGTTTGAATATACAGAAGAAATGTACATATAGTGTTGCTTGAAAACTTAGGATTTCCAGCATCGGAAAAAATTCGAATGATTTCGAAAGATAAATCACTTAGCAAGACACTGGGACAATTTTGGGTATCAACTCTTTAAATTTGGCCTAGGAAACTATCTATGTGCGCATGGGTATGTATCTGTGTATGAGTGAGATACTATATATATATTAGGTTGGTGCAAAAATAATGACGTAATAATGTCGTTTTTTGACGTATTTTTAACGTCAAAAAACGACATTATTACGTCATTATTTTTGCACCAACCTAATATATATATGTGTGTGTGTGCGTGTGTGTGTGTTTGAGCATGTATTTGTATGTGTGATTTATGTAAAATGTGTCGTATATCATTTCTTAATATTTAGCTTTGTCGACTATTTTTTCACTTCTTGCATGACAAATAATTTCATGGATCGCTTTGTCAAGTCATTTAGAGTCAGGAAGTCGAAGAGCCGATTTACTTGAGATTTAAATGCGCTGAAGCAGAACGGTTGATTTATGACACAAAACTCTTAAAATGTTTAATTTTTTCGTAGGATTTACACGCACTCACCCACGCACGCAAACACACACACAAGAACACACATGCGCAAATTCTATATGACTTCATGTAAACCACGTAACCATTTGTCTCTCTGTCTATATATACATATATATATATATATATATATATATATATATATATATATATATATATATATATATATATATATATGAGTAGATGTGTGAGGCAAGCGAGGCGTGAGGTATATATTTCTGTCCAACGCATTTCGAAACGCTCTCAATGAAAAAAAGTTACATTCGAAGATTAGTCCATGCTATCAATGACAATGAACTATACAGAAGTGTGGAGTATTGCGTGTGGTACTTGGTAAAATGTGTAGAAGATGTATACTTTCCAACAAAGATTGTGTTGGATGATGAGGCCACATTCAAATTAAGTGGTTCAATTAACCGCCACAGTTGCACCTACTGGGTACTTGAGAATCTGCATGTTATGTTGAAACATTATGTTAATTTACCAGGAGTTACAGTGTGGTGCGGTTTATCTTCAAGATGATTAATTGGACCATTATGTTTGACGCTAGTGTGACTGGTCCCGTTTATTTGAACTTGATGCAACTGTCGGTCTTGCCAAGAGTTAGAGAGGAATTTGAAGATGTGAAGTTTTATTTTCACCAAGATGGGGCACTCCCATTCTACCATCACTATGTTAGAACCTCAAACAGGACGATTATACGAAAGGGTTTCGTAGAATACCCTTTGTGTTTACCAGATCTCACACTACTAGACATTTTATGGGAAGACAGTTGAATTGGCAGCAGCCAATGAACGAAAGTGCATAAAACTACCAAATGAAATGTTTGGTGATGTTTGCAATTCCATTGCTTCGCGTTGTCAGCAGTGCCTGGAACAGAATATTCGTCAGTTTGAAAACAGTTGTTGACAAAACAATAAAATAATGTCTATAGATTCTATTACATTTTGAATATGAAATATATTTTAATAAATAGTGACTTTATAATTATTTAAATTGTGTATATATTTTTAGGACACCCTGTACACGCACACACACACATATAGATATATATATAACGGTGCGCGTGTGTGTTTGCGCTTGTTTGCTGCTGCGTGTTTGTATGTCCGTGTCTATGTGTATATGTGTGTAACTTCGTGTATGTCTGTGTGTATGTCTTTAGGGAAACCGGTTCAGAATATCGTGTACACATATAAATGTGTATATGTGTACGTATGTGTGTGTGTTCAAATCTGCTATATTTATAGTTCAATATGGTAGTGTGGGTATAAGAATCCACACAGCATATTTGATTGGCAATTCTATATTAAACAAGTATTGTTAATAATTGTAAATATCGCATTAATACAGGGAAACTAACAGTCGAAATGCAGTACTGATTCCTTTGTACATTCTGTATATTATTATCATGCGAATCTGCATCGACAATTTCGCAACCTGACTTCTACTTGATTATTAAATAATTACCTTAAATTTACACTGTATTTCATTTGGTATATTTTAATAACATTCACCATTGAATTAAATGCATTGAGAAATAAAAAAAAAAAAATTATGAGGTAAAATAAATATATGTTGCATTAAATAATCACTAACCTACGGAAATATTGAAAAGCCTATTCATATAATTTTCTCTCTTTCTTTTACCGTTAATAAACCTGCCATATATAACTACTACTCCTCCTCTTCATCAGGGCAAACTACATTTGCCTTGATAAAGTTCATCAGAGGACGAAACGCGTCGGCTAAAATATACTTTCCTTTTGTTTTGTCTTGTCTTGTCTTTTCTTTTTGTTTTCATATTCCCCCTTTATATATATATATATATATATATATATATATATATATATATATATATATATATATATATATATATATATATATGTGTGTGTGTGTGTTTGTGTGTGTGTGTCTGTGTCTGTGTCTCTGTACCTGTGCGTGTGTCTGTGTCTCTGTGTGTGTGTCTGTGAGTGTGTCTGTGTTTGTATATGTGTGTATGCGGATAAATAAAGAGAGAGAGATTAGCAGGGGTAAAGGAAGATTACTCGGTAGCCATAAATAATAATAGTCACAGGTAATGTTGATGAATATGGCTATGAATTAAACTCTAACTTCGTTCTGAACGTGATCACTGTCCTTAGAAATATGGCCGCGGGTCTTTAGAACGATTTCCGGCATTTGTTTCTTTCTCTTATAATTCAATTACTCTTTCTTTTTATTAATGTTCTCGCTGCTCGTTCAGCTCAGATTTGGGCAATGTATCACAACAATACATCGCGGCGTAATTGGAGGAGCAAATATAGCGTGAGTTATGGCGCGAAAATACCGTTTGCACGAAACTGATCATTTTTCTTAGAAAATAATAAGAATGAATTGGAGAAAAAGAAAGAAAAGACAGCAACACAATGAAAATAAGGAAAAGGAAAGATTGAGAGAAAATAAAGAATTAAATAAGGAAAAGGAAAATTGCAGTTGAAAAAGAAAGAAAAGATAGACGTGAACAAAAAGTTTCAAGTAAAAGAAAGAAAGAAGGAAAGAAAGAAAGAAAGAAGAAAGAAAAAAAGACAAAAGAAAGGAAGATATGTACTGAGGTAAAATTTACAAATAAGTTATGAAAATATGAAAACAATTAAATTGGTATTGCGATAAGCATTATACAGAAAGAAAGAAAAGAGAAAGAAAAAAAGAAAGAAACAAGAAAAGGAGAGAAAAAGAAGTAAGAGAACGAAAGAAATTATAGAATGGAAGAAGAAAGAAAGAATAAAGGAGAAAAAAAAAAGCAGAATGGAGAAAAGAAGAGAATTAAACAAATTATAGAAGAAAGAATGTCCCCCACACTAAAAAAACAAAAAAATAAAAACAAGAAAGCAAATCATAGAAAGAAAGAAAGAACGAAAGAGAAGAGAAAAAGAAATAGGAGAATGAAACAAATTTAAGGAAAAAAAGAAAGAAAAAGAAAGAAAAAAGAAAAAAAGAAAGAAAAAAGAAAGAAAAATGTGTAATGAATTATAAAGGATAAAAAGAAGAAGTAAACTATTAACAGCTTAAAAAAGAAAAAGGGGAAGACAACATAAAGAAAGAGAAAGATAATAGAAATGAAAATAGAAACGAATGAAGAAGAACCTAAAGAAGAAATAATAATTTAAGCCCGCTGTTTGTCATTATAATGGCTGTGTGGACAGCTATAAAATGGGTGCCAAATTTACTGGCTGATGTTCAACGGGCGACAGATTTACGTTGTCTGCCGTAAAGTTGTTGTTTATTTATGTCCTCCTCCTCCTCCTTCTCCCCCCTCCGCTACTGGTGGTGGCTTTTTCTTGTAATTCTTTCTGTTATGCGTTTAGTTTTCTTTCTTTGTATTTTTATCTTGACAATTTGTGAAATGATCACTTAATTCTTTATTTTTTTCACCTTTCCCGCCAAAAATGTTGTTGCGGGTCAAAGAATAAAAGAAAATAAATAATAGAAAGTCAAATAGAGTTTTGAATGTAGGAAAATCATACTTTCTTATTGTCATGATTATTTAATATACACACTTTTATTACGAATGTTAAGGAATCTTAAGTAAACGATAGCAGAAAAATTTCCGTAAGATCACCGAAGTTAAGCAACGTTGAGCTTGGTTATTACCTAGATGGGCGATCGCTTGACAATACCACGTTCTATGAGCATGCGCATACGGATGGTGTCATAGATAATGGCAAGGAATTGTCAATCGGGGAGACGTGTTCCAATTCCCGTTGGGTTCGTTATATTTACTTACGCACAAATACCCTTGGGAAAGGTACGAATCCACCCGTTCACCTCCAGCTATGTGTTAATTTGTAAAACAAGTATAACTAAACCTTGATTATCTTCCCATAAAAATCATTACAACCTAAAAAGATTATGGCTTTAAATAACCTACAAATAATTGATAAGCCGAAGAAAATAAATCAAAAAGACAAAATGAATACATCGAATTCAAACAAGATAAAAAAAAAGGAGTGGCTTAACAAAGGAAGGAAAATATGACGCCGAAATCCGAGTTCCTATTAGCATAGAGATACACGCCTTTCACCTAAATTTTGTTTGAAGCAAAGAAAAGAGCACTGGGCCTTTATGTAATATCGGCCCTCCTATATGACAATGAATGCTGAACAATCTCCTACAGTTGATTTACGGCAACAGATACAGAAGGATGCTGAGAATACTATGGAGTGAACATGGGAGCAAGGATAAAGTTTTAAGGCAAATAGTAACAAATCAGTTGAAAATTCTCAAGCACATAATGGGGAAAGTGGGTTTGATGAATTTAACACACAAAGGACTTACTGATTTTCTAAGCGTAGCTTAAATGATGGGTGACCCAGTGAGGATCGTTCTCATTATTCAATCGTAACTATTTTAGCGAGATAAGCTTGCTATCTATTATACCACGGCAAGGTTCCTAACTCTGACAGGACAGATTTCAGTCATGATTGAATAACATACCTAATCAACTTGATTAACAGAACAGAAGAGCAAAAGCACACAGATTACTAAGTGTTACAAAGGAGATGATGCTGTGGAAAATCATGTCACGTTCGTTCTGAAGTGAGAGAGTGCATAGAAGAAGAATTATGAATAATAAATAAAAGGGTAAGTTAAATTGTATTTCGGCATTAGACTAGGCAATTCGGGGTAAAACACCGGCATTAAATGCAAACTAAAATAGAAAAAAATATGTATTGGAAGAGATGGAAATAATCAGTTGTCCAATAAAATTAAAATGGGAAAACGAAAATAAAGAGTCAAATTTATTAGAAAAATCGTCTTCTATCTTTGACTTAAATATCAACCTGTACCCATCACCTCTTTTCGTGCATTAGTGAAGTACAGTCTGTTCGGCACATTGCCTGTTAATAGACTAAAAACGCTTTCGAAATAAGATGGAAAGCCATAGATATTTATTATAGTTTGTTGTGCTGAGCAGAGGAAGTAAAAATTAAAACGCCTTGTGTGAACCAAAATTTCTAGGAATGAGACTAGCTTGCTAATCATCTTTCTACGCAATGGATTGAAGAATTGGCCTATAATTGGTCATCCACATACCCGCAACAACGAGGCCTTCAGGATCGAACTCATCCTCATGAAGAAATCAGTAAGAAGAACTTGTTAATAATTTCACCTCCAGGTATAAACAATGAGAGTCAAATCCCATTAAGGACAGTTCAATGGACTCTCAAATGTAAAACTCTGCAAACAACTACGAAAAAAAAAACTAATGCAAAATAATAATATATAGTGGCTTTTAGATGCCTGTGTTTCATTGGTACCAATTGGCGTTTAGTTGGCACTAGTGAATACTCAAACGAACCACCACGATCAGCTGTCATATTAGTAGTAATTGTACTACTACTACTACTACTACTACTACTACTACTACTACTACTACTACTACTACTACCAATAATAATAATAATAATAATAATAATAATAATAATAATAATTTCAAGATTCATATAGTATAAATATTTAGGGATTGCCAAAAGTGATGAGACATTGAAAATAATGGTAACAAAAATGATCATTGAAGCAAATCATTTTGGAAGGCCACCAATGTAAATAAATGATCATGGTCTTGTTTGAAGGCCACATAGATTATAAAATATAAAAGTAACAATGTTGCTGTTAATCAATGGAGCACTAGGATCAGTTCCAAATACATCAATAAAATGACTGAAATAATTAATGATTCATATGTGAATATATAACTAAAAGAATTATTAGAAGAATTTTGGAAATTTTTTGTCACTTGATTTGCTACAAGTCTCACCACGTACGACTTGCATGAACTGTTAGTGATTAAAACCGTAACATTAAAAATAATAATGACAGAAAGGATTAAAACCAGAATCATGTATATTTGTCTAAATCTCTGAGATGAGTTATTATGATTACTTACATTATTTACATTATTCGGACATTTATCCTTATCTTCATTGCCATATTCACGACATTTCGGTTGCAAGAAGGCTGGAGTGTACAACGGCCGAAACCTTTTGAATATCAATGAAGATGAAAATAACAGTCCAAATGATGTAAATAATGTAAGTAATCATATAAATTGTTAATCTTTTTTTTAAAATTGGCCTCGTGAGTGCAATTGTTTGAAACCGAGTGGCAACAACTCCGCTCAAATTGCATTTATTACTATTTCTAATTGAATAAATATAAAACTAGTGAATGAAAAACTAGCGAGTCACATTCAGGCCTCGAAAAGAAAGCTACGTTACATCATCACCAAGAGGAACTTGAAATTTCGTATATTGCGAAGATCGAATTTTCTCCCAGGGTGCCCCCTACCAGGTGCACTTCTTGGGACTTAAGTCCAAGTCAGACTTAATTAGAACTTGTACATACTCGTAAAGATATTGAAAAATTTTCATTTCCCTTTCTGCTATTCTCTAACTTTACAAGAACCAGAACAGGCTAGAAATGGAGTATTGCTTGCAGGAGCTGCCCAGTCATCACTTTCCTGTCTCGACAGTTCAAATGTGTCTCCGTATCCATTATTTTCCACCCTACAATCCCTTTATCACAGAAAATATCGCAAGCCTTTTGCTGCTCTATCGCTATTCCGAGGGAATATGATCAGGTAAACTACCTTCCTTAGTCCCACCAGTCCTAAACTTTGCGGCTAAGACCCACCATTCCGTGCACATTGTAGGGATCCACCCGCACTCCCTTCGCATTCAATGCAAGTTCCAATCGAGCAGTTTTTTCCAAAAGCCCGCTGCTTTTCGGGCCTCCAAAACGATGCTTCTCCGATAAGTAAAATCTTAACCTGTTCAAATCTAAAGCTAACCTTATTTTCCCTAATAAACATTTCGTCTTTCTTTATAACTGGTTATAGTGACTCTTGGGTTTTACACGAAGTGAAAATCACTGTAAATGTAACTGATATTTTCCGACAAAAGTTAATGAAGTATCATCTAGCTTTGTGTCCCTAAATTTTGTAAATTTATTCTCAGTTAAAAAAATAAATAAATCGAACATTTATTTTGGTAAAAAAGTGAAACTACAAGACGAATTATTTTCAATGACAATAAAAATGTAATCAAGAAGGACATAGATTGAAAAATAAGGGGGATAACTTGAATGGAAAGACAAGCTAAAATGTCTGCAGACGCTAACAAAGCTCAACAAAAAGTTAAGGTCGTAAACAACGGAAAGAAAAAGAGAAGAATTAAAATAGGCTTTGTTGACAGGAGGTGTGCAAATAAAACGAGTTTCGGACATTGCTTGAGTCATTGTGGTGAATGTGGCTGCTGAAATTAGGAAGAAGTGGGATACTGAAGGTTATTTTCAAAGCAGCGATGATAATAGTTTAGGGAAACGTGGAAGAGTGTTGACTAAATTTCTGTGGCCAAAGTGAAATAGAGGAATGGTTTTCGGAACTGGCTGAGGAATTATAGCAGACTGTTCTAGAAAGAAAGAGAGTGATAAAGAAAATTAAGAAAATGAAGAACGTGAAGAAAGAAGAACGAAAAATGGAAAGAAGGAAAAAAGGTTTATATTAAAGAATGAAAATGCTTGGACAAAAGAAGAAAAGAAAATCTAAAAAAAGAAAATCTAAAAAAATGAAAGAAAATAAAAGAAATATAATCTTGACAGATGAATGAAAAAAATCCACAAAGACAGTAGTATGAATAAAAATTAGGACATTATTATTAGGTTGGTGCAAAAATAATTTCGTTTTCTCACATAGTAACATATGTTAGTAAACGAAATTATTTTTGCACCAACCTAATAAAAATAAGGAGAAACGAAAATGATAATTAATGATTTCGAAAAATAATTTGAAAGAGAGAAAATAGTGAAGGAGTTTAAAAAGTAGGGAAAGGGAAAAAGAAGACAGAAAGAAAGGTAGAAAGAAAATGAAACAAATAGCATGAAAAATAGAAAGAAAGGGAAAAAAGGAAAAAGGAAAAAAGAAAGAAAAAATTAGGAGAATGAAGCAAATGTCATGAAAAAAGAAAGAAAGAAAGATTAAGAAAATGATAAATTAAGTGAAGAAGACAAAAAGGTACTAAAATGAAAGTGCAAAGGAAGAAAGGACGAGTTAATACATTTTGGGCTAAAGATTATATTTCTCAAAGATAGATTCATGAACAAAAGGATAATGATGTGTTAAAACAACAAAGAATTTGAAGGGAAGTTGGAGTGAGGAAAGAAAATATATTATTGAAGAATAAGAAGATGAGCCTTCGCGAAGAGAGGGACATTCCTGAAAAGGTTGACTAAAATTTACTACCTCCATTTTTTTTCGGTAAGCTGCTAAGATGTATTACTTGTTTTTAAAAGAAAGGAAAATCCGACAGATAATCACATCTAGCTTTCTTAATAAAAGTGTATGACGAAAAAAAATTATGGGTATATTATTATTATTATTATTATTATTATTATTATTATTAGTAGTAGTAGTAGTAGTATTCATTGATAGTTTACACACTAAAATGACAATAAGTATCCAGAACTATTCGTAATATATTAGCTGTGAAACGACAGTCACCTTCATGCCACAGAACTTCTACGGCTCTTTATTAAAATTGAAATATTCATCTATTTTTTCTTTAAAATCCATTCTTTTTATTCTTTTCATTATTATTATTATTATTATTATTATTATTATTATTATTATTATTACTATTATTTCCTTTGATTTCTGGTGTGTACTCATTTCTTTCCGGGTTTCCACCTAAGGTCAGAAATTGAGCCAAAAAAAAAAACATATTTTATACAAGATAAAGCCGTTCGTATGGTGTGGGCTGTACTTGTGAGAACATTTTTTTGTATTTCTTTAAGGTATGGGCTAACTGGTATCACTTCAATGAGTCTGTTGTAAAAAAAATCAATCAATCTGAGAGCTCCAACTACAACTAGAATTGTTGATGTTGTCATGCGCCACATTTTTGAGATTTCGATTTCAACGTCCTTGTATTTTGAAAGCTTTTTGAAGATCTTCAAAGATATATTGCAGTCTAAAAGGAGTGTCATATAAATAAGAAGTTTTTTTGCGGTCTTTTATAACGATGTCTGGTCGATTATCTTGGATTGTTCTGTCTGTGTGTATTATGTAGTCACATAAAATTGTTACAGGTCCTATCTTCGTAACCGGGTCTGGGTGTAGTTCATACCAATTTCTTTCAGTTTCCTTCCCGTAGAAGTTGCAGATTTTCCTAAAATGAAAAATATAGGCAAATATAGGCCAACTCTGTCATGCCGTGTTTTCTATTCAGTGGGTGCCAATAACGTGCAACCTGATATTATTATTATTATTATTATTATTATTATTATTATTATTATTATTATTATTATTTATAACGAGGAAAAGAGAATTTATACAGGGAATTTCGAACTGAGCTCTTTACTTAATCTTCGGGATCAGATTGGTCTCATCCTGCTGTTCAAGTTCAGGGATATCTTGTCTAGTTCTTAATTAGAACAAGTACAAGGACTGTATTCGTAATTACTATGTCACCAAATTCAGGAACTTGCCTGTTATCCAATTCTGAATAAAAAAAAACCTAACCTGACAGCTGATAATTGTTTTTGAGCTATTTTTCACACTTGAATACACTTCCTATGACTTCTATCTACTGCTATTGCTGCTGTTGTAGCTTTACTGTCACATCTATTTCATTATTCTTTAATGGCTCTCGTATCGTATTTAGTTATCTGTTAGTTATTATTAACAGAACATTACCACCTAAAATATGCCCTTATTCTTTCGGGGTCTGACGCTCCAGTGTTCCATTCTGCCCACGTTGGGATAGCAGCAAAAGTGTAAAAGATCTAAGTTATGTACGAAGAAATTAACAAAACAAATATCCAACATTGAGTTCAAAACAATTATGTGTCCATAATTTATAAAGGGCAGTATATGAGACATTTTTAAAGATGCATTATATAAGACATTTTTTTCATATTTTTGTTTATTTTTTTCGCCATGTATTTTCTTGCTTTTTAAACAAGACATTTACATTCTACGGTCGTTATGTATCAGCATATAGAATAATATGTTGGAAAAGTCTAATCGGAAATTAATGAAAACTTGGAAGAGTAAGCATTGACTACGATATTTATACAAATAATAAAATCTTAAGATAAATCGCATGACAAAACATATAATTTATGTGAAATTAAATTTTAACTAAGATTTGCTCTCGGTGTCTAAGCAGAAAATTGCTATCCATGTTAGAATTTAAATGATACACGATGTGAGTTCAATTTTCACCAGAGGATACAAATTCGTTTCAAATCTATGTTATTATCGGTCGTAGTATTTAAAAACGATTTGACCTTTTCGATAAAATCAGAGAAATAACAAAAAACATATTATCAGAAATAAATACGACATCGAGGAATTTTGCAGAATTTGCTTTATTATTCAAACAGTAATAAAGATGTAGTAAAAATCACATTTTGAAACCTAATCAATTTTATATTAGCTTAATTAGGGATTTCATTAACGGACCTAAAGTTTATTAAAAGTTGATGTTTTCTTAATGATAGGATTTTGTATGTCTATTGTTAACTTTTGGATGATTTCGAATGTCAGAATTATGAGAATTAATACATCTAAAGAAACCGAATCTCTGATATTTCAAAGTTAAATCTCGTTTAAAATTTAGGTTAAATATCCGTTCTAAAAGATACATTATGGATTCGATTAATTAGTCCCTTCCTTCGTTTATATTAATATGGCAAATTTTGTGTTTATCCACATGCCTTTCAAACGGTAAGTGTTACAGACACGGTTATTTATATGAAAAAATATGCTAAAACTCAAATAATCGCGTAACCTATGTGCGGTTGTCTTAACAGGTCATTTAAGATGACCAAGAGTTAAGAAAATGCACAGAATTCTATTTCTAATAACGCGAAGCAATTTCTTTTAAATTTGATCGAGTTTGTTGTTTTCGTTCGATGATCCACAAGACACCAAGTTTGGATATAGTCTACGTAGAATTGACCTCAGATCTTTTTCAGGCCATGGACGAGTGGGATTTATTTAAAAAAGGAATTAAAGAATCGAAAAGATAAAAAATCATTTCCGTAAGAGAATCTGTTGCACGTATTATTTGTCACGGTGACAAAGATGGGCGTAGAACAATCAGAACATTCAGGGCGAAACCTTTTAACTGGACAACACTGTTCTTCTTCCTCAGTCATAGAATACTAATGAACAAAAGTGGAACCATGATTATTCAAATTGTTCTTGAAGTTATTAACCGCGTCGATCCTCACAAGGTGTCTTAACCCTCTTGCGTAGGATGAGTTTAGTCAGCGACGAGATAATATATTATCATGATGTAAGGATACAAAAGGCTATTATCTCGTTTTACTGAATACAAGTGAAGGCCGCTTAGTGGCGGCACTTCATAGAGTGACGAATGTGGTTAGTGTTTTTTCAACTTCCAGGTGTCATACCGAGCAGATGCATATTTTTTCTACACGGGCTGAGGTTAAATCTTTCTCCCCCTACCACGTGGTACAGCTTACAAGCGCATGATGCCGTTTTCCTATTGAAATATATATATTCACAAGATATAGAAAATAAATTCGGCTTAAGGTCCTCAGTTTGGGAAAACATCCAGGATCCGCTTTCCCGTTTGCGGAATATGTCCTCGCTAGAGATATAGCAGATAAATCCAGCTAACTCGAATTTGGAATCCTAAACATGGCTTCTCCAGAAACACAGAAGAATATCGGACAACTCTACCGTTGGGAATTATTGTAAAGTAAGACCCTATTCTTAATTACCTTTTTACACTGTTTGTTGAGTAGACATGTGTTGTATTTTGCCTGCGTGTGAGAAATGTATGTAAATATAATTTTGTTTATCATTTGTTTTCTTCCAGCTATTCCGTTCCATCCTTCATATAAGGTGTTATTATATGATGAATAAAATAATGTTCATAATGGAGGGAAATACAAGCTTAGAGAATATTCTTTTTTTTCGAGAGTTCATCCACTATTATCATGATGTTACCCGATGTACGCGCTAATATTATACACCATTAGTGATATCCTGATACGATATAGGGAGGTGGATTCAAGCTTTTCAATAAAGTATACAGGAGTCAATCTTTTCAATACAGTATACATATTCTTATCTTAAATTCACATCGTTTATGTGCCGACAACCAACACGCTAGAACGAGACACATCTACAAACAGCCACACATAAACACATACGAACGCTTACATACGCTAAAAGATTCATACACATTTACACATCTGTAAAGGCATGGCTGATTATTTACCACAGTTATATCACAGAGAGTCCTGGAAAACGCATAGTGTAGCTATGTACGATCTGGCCAGGCCAAATAGATAATTTGGATCTCGCAAATTCTGGAAGTTCACAAACCAAATTCTGAACACAGGCAAAGCGGTTGTGCCCAATATTATAAATGGTCCAGAGGTCATATCCTCCTAGACAGAAAAGGCGAACCTCTTCGCCTCGATCTTTGCCTGAAACTCAACGTTAAATGACAAAAGTCATCCCCTCCCCAACTTCCTATTCCTCAGTGAGTACAAAACAAGAGAAATTTTGAGATTTATCAAAAGTTTTGACCCCCCTACCAAGCCACTGGCTCAGACAGAATTCCGGTGGAATATCAACCCAAAATTATCCCTAAATTGGTAAATATATTTAACCGATGCTTGAAAGAGAAATCTTTCTCAGCAATGTGGAAGGTGGTGAGCGTATGCCCGCTCTTCAACTGATCCCCTACTCCTAGTATAGAAGCATTAGTCTCCTCGGTATCATCAATAACCTTTTTGAGGCCTTAATAATAAAAAAAATAGGTTGTCGAGCACCTGGATAAGAACAACATCTTGAGCGACGAGCAGTATAGTTTTCGATCAAATCGGTCCACTGCTGATGTCCTAACTACCATTACTCACAAAATTATTGAGACCCTTGACGACACACTTACCGCAAGAACCATAGCATTAGATACCTCGAAAGCCTTCAACAAGGTATGGTACAAATGTTTATTACATAAGCTCTACAGCTATGGAATTACCGGAAGTGTTTTCTCTATTATAAAATCTTTCCTTACAGGTATATCCCTATAGTTAGTTATTAACAGCCAGCCCTTCGAGACCCTGGCGGTTAAAGTAGGCATTATCCAGAGGTCATTTCTCGGACCAATCCTCCTTTAGATTTAGATAAATGACCTACCTAAGAATATACACCGATCATATGTAAACATCTATGCCGATGATACGGCGATATACGGGCGCACCTCTAAAAGACTTGACGATTGGAGATTGGCAGCTGAGCACTCATTCGATATGACACTAACGTCCCAGTGTGGAAAAAAAAAACTGGCTGGTTACATTCAATATCTCTAAAACCAAACTGATTACATTCCATCACCGCCGATCAGTCCTCAAACTACCGCCAGTCACAATGAACAAATGTCCCCTCGAGGATGCCCTGTTCCTCAGGAGGATACTGGGCCTCAAAATCATACCTGACCTCAAGTATAATTTCTATATACAACCCATGGCTAAAGATGCGGGTAAAATGATTGGCTCCCTGTACATCTCCAGTAAGTACCTGACGGTTCATGCTATCCTCTGCCTTTATAAGAGCGAGATAAGCCCGAAAATGGAATGCTGTTGCAATAGTTGCCCAGATATCATTTTCAATTTTCAAAAGCGTTTCCGATTTCTTGTTAGAGAAGAATTCTTCTCCCCAATCCAGTCTCTTTCTCTGTCAGGCGTGATGTGGCGAGTCTCTAACAGCTCTGTCACTACTACCATGGAAAGTGCTCAGATCAATTACACTCGCTATTTAGTTTGTTTTGTTTTTTTTTCTTAATTTCTTTCGAGATTTTCCGTTATCGAGTATTCCGACACGTATGTCTAGTTCTACACAAGCATTCAATATTATACTCAAGTGTCGTCCAGCACATCTGTTCTAAACTGCCAGACTCCTACATCGCACGAGACAAAATGAAAAACTATTCATCAGCATTTTATACTAATGCATTTACTATTTACTTGGTTTCAATCACCTAACGTATTTCTCCATTCTTCATATTATTTACATTATTCGGGCTATTGTCCTCATCTTTGTCGCCATATTTATCACAACGTTTCGGCCGTTGTACGCTCCGGTCTTCTTCAGGTGGTTGGAATTTCGAACTGAAACCTTTATTTCGCTCACTGGAGTAGACTGTTCTAGTTCCACGTACCATGTTTGATGGATATCAATTATCAGTTACCTCCTGCTAATTTCCCTCTGAAGGTTCTCCAGTGTCTTAACCAGGTATTGAACTCACACTCTTTGGTTCCTGTCACTGGATCTAACCAACGCCTTTATCCACTAGTTACACGTAAACTTGCCCCCCCTTGTCATATATATTCGCCCCCAAATTGTTCTTGATGAAAAATTATATCTTTATCACATAGCTCTGTGTGTTTATGTGTGTGCTGTGTGTATGTGCGTGCGTTGTATTTGTGTAGCGTGCGTGCGCACGTGCGCGCGTGTGTGTGTCCACGCTTGCTTGCGTGTGAGTGTTTGTGTGGGGACTCTGATGTGTAAACTCTTAGTGAACTCTTAGGTCAACAGCTAGTGGTAATATTCAAATTTCATGCTTGTACGCAATATCCAGGCATAAAACTGTCACTACTCTGTAACATTTTTCCTGGTATACCAATTACCTTCTATGTCTGTGATTTTCGATGAATATTTAAATAACTTAATTAAAATATACATGTTAATTGTTTATGTTTGCTACTAAAAATCATTTCAACGAACCTTATATTTAAAACTACATTCAATTTTTCTTTCTTTCTTTCTTTTCCTCGATTAGATTTCTTTCTATTTCCGTTCATTATCTGTTCGGTTTCAAAATTTTTCTCTCTTTATTTGTTTTTTTTTTTTATTATTCTTTCTTCTCTCTTTGTCAGTTTTGTTTTTTTTTTCTTTCTTCTTTTGTCCAATCTAAACATTCATTTATTTCCAATCCAACTCTGGAGAATAAGGATAGAAAGAGAATCTACCGCCTATTTCTTAAACACCTGATATAAAAGCTAACATGTGAAATCCTTAAATTTTACCAGAATCTTTAACACTGCTAAGAAATGGAAATACAAATGGCGGTACCAACATGCGATCGCTGGAAAATGAACATAGCAGGAAAATAACGGCCTTAAACTTGACGAAAACAAAACTATATCGTCTAAATGTTTATGTTTTTATTAAGAGGAAAGAATAAAGTAATTTTTAATTATTTTTCAAAATTTTTCTGTCTTTATTAGAGCATTCTAACTTTTGATTGAAAAATCTCGTTTCTCATCATCAGCGAATGTCTACTAAATAATATGGCGGATTTTTTGTGCATTATTTTTAATGGCAATCATTAATTTTGAAAATCTTGCAAAAATAAAAATAATTGTCAGATTTTAAAGAACCTTTTAGAAACTATTTATAAGTGATGGAAATTATTATAAATATGTCTATTTTGTTAAAGACATGGTAAATCCATTTTTTATCTATTTGTTACCCCACATAATTAATTTTATGAAAATTCTTGAAACTGAAATTTATAGTTTTAGTGGTTAATTAGATAAAAGCACGAGGCTTTGAGGAAAGCAAACCTTTTTTTTAGTTGACACCATTCTAGCTTAATATCAGCTCTGAATTGTAACATACAAAACAATGATATTATTTAATTTCAAGAGCTTTTAGTTACTTTTACTTGTCTTTATAAATATGGATAATATTGTCTGAAAGCAAAAAAACGTTTTCGATGAAAAATAAATTTTTACAACAATTATTTGTTATTTCTTAAATTACTTAATTTTTTTACATTAACGTTGTTAAATATTCTAAAATTAATGGAAATTTTGTACAGTTTTGTCAATGGTGTTATTAAGTAGATAAATATAATTTACAGATTATAAAATAAAGCTGGTTACAATCAGCAATTTGCAAATGGATAAAAATCTATTATAACATGGTTTTTGTGTCCAAAAATAGTTTAATTCAATTATCCGGAAGACCGGAAGCATCATGACTATAGTGCATCACGTGGTTTGCGTTGGTAGTAACATAAACATTTTGACGATAAAATTCTGCTTTCGTCAAGTTTAAGGCCGCTTTTATCATGCTATGCGTACTTAAAAATAACGAGGTAAATAAGTTGTTCACATAAAGCTCAAATATCACTTGTGACCTTCCGTAATATAGTTTTCCTCCCGTAGGATGTCTGTGCGTGATGAAATCACGCACATGTCACTTGTCAATCAACAACGCCGTTAAGACAGGCTCTCCCTGATTTTAAAGTACATTTTTTTGTCAGCGCAGAAAGTAAGTAATGTTTGTATCAAAATAGATTAAATAAACTTCATAATTTCTAATTTTCTTAAATTAAATTTAAAAAAAATCAAAATTGATATCTTAAAAGAATTTTAAACGGAGACTTTCAAAAGTTAAAAAAATGGCTGATGATCGATTTTGCTGATCAAAAGAATACAAGATTTTTAACGAAAATTTTGGCCGTGCTAGAAATTATTAAAAAATGTAAATAAAATAATCCAAAAAATACTTTGATCTTTCCTCTTGATTATAACAAACATTTAGACGATAAAAAATTATTTTCATCAATTTTAAAGCCGTTATTATCCTGTTATGCTCATTTTTCTAGCGATCTCCTTTTGGTACCCTTTTTTTCTTGTTATTTTACAAATGTAATTAAACCACAACACAGACCAAACAAATTGATCTCGGATTATTTGAAATTTATCTTTTCCAAGATTAGAAAAATACGAATTTGCGACAAATTAAAAGGAAGAATATGGAGTGTCCGTTTAACTTAAAAAATCAAGAATTAGTATTAGAGCTTTATTAATAGGATTCGATCACCGAATCTCTGGCACCAATGAGAGACATAACACTAACTCAAGTGCAAGTAAAGCCCAAAAAAATCATTTTCTGTCTTCATTATGCTCAAACCACCGTAAATTGAAGAAATAATTTTGTTAACCAAGCTTTCATTCTTTCTTTCTTTCTTTCTTTCTTTCTTTCTTATTCAGAATTATCAACACTCCCGTTATCGCCTTTCTCTCTTTCTTCCTTTCTTTCTTATTATTTTCTTTCATTCATTTATTCATTCATTCATTCCTTCATTCCTTCATTCTTTCTTTCTTTCTTTCTTTCTTTCTTTCTTTCTTTCTTTCTTTCTTTATTTCTTTCTTTTTTTCTTTCTTTCTTATTCAGAATTATCAACACTCCCGTTATCGCCTTTCTCTTTTTCTACCTTTCTTGTTATTTTCTTTCATTCATTTATTCATTCTTTCTTTCTTTCTTTCTTTCTTTCTTTCTTTCTTTCTTTCTTTCATTCATTCATTCTTTCTTTCTTTCTTTCTTTCTTTCCATACATTCATTCCTCCCTTTTTTTCATCGTTTGCATGTCCTTCCTTTTCTAGTTTTACCAAATTTCTTTTTATATTAAGTTGGTGCAAAAATAATATCGTTTTTTGACGTTAAAAAATACGTCAAAAAATTATATTATTTTTTCACCAACCTAATAATTACCACATTTTCTCGTTTGTTTATTGACTAGCTTAAAATGCGCACTATTGGGTGGCATTTAAGCTACCCCCCCCCCACCACCGTGGAGGGTCCTCTTGATTGAGCCGTCATTACAATAGATAGCGTCTAGTAGCTGCAATAAACAACAATTACAGAAGAACTCGAAATTCATCGCTGCATTTTATTATTGCATTTATATTTAAGCTTACCTTTTAAAAGTTCAACGAAAAATCTTCTGCTGCAATTTGATGTACGTAGGTTCTTACTTTCCGTATAAACAATAATTTTTGTTTCGTGAGTGACTTTTGCTGGATTTAGCAATCGATTTTGATTATTCTCAAATTTATTTCCAAGTCATAAATATTTTTATCGTCCAAAAAAAAATCGTCATAATAAGTCGTATAATAAATCGTCGAAAACAATTGCAGTAATGAAAAATTTGTAATCCAAAATTTCAGGATTACGTTTTCGGATCTGGCACGGAATGGTTTTAATTTGTTCCGAGAGTTCGCCTGATTTCAAAATTCTATGATATTTTGGGTTCCGGCTTCTGGAATTAAAGTTGAAAAAGTCTGGCTCACTGACATTCACATTTATTATATAGATTAACAAATAAAAAGAAACAAGAATAACCAAGAATAGATTTGGCAAGAAAGAAAGAAAAAAAAAAGATAATGAATGCTTATCAAACATATGGAATTAAGAGCCTTTGTGAAATATAAATGGAAACAATTCTACAAAGCTTTTTTCAATGGGCAAAGTGATTAATAAAACAATTAGAAGGAACGCAACTTTGCCCATAAAATAAAACCAACTTGAAAGGTGATGTTGATTTTGATTCTGTCTTGGTTAAGAAAGCAGAGAATAAAGTTTTCACACAGAAGGGACGGAAGAGAAATTCTGAAATACATGCACATTATAATTATGACTTCATATTTCGTCGATAAACATTCTAATTATTTGGCTTTTGTGTCAATTCCGATCGGTATCTCATCATTTTACAGTAATATTTATTTTTATTTATAGTAATAAAATACATACAACAACAACAATAACAACAAAAAGCAAAACAACAACAACAACAACAACAATAGTAATAATAATAATAATAATAATAATAATAATAATAATAATAATAATAATAATAATAGACTGTTTATAATCAAGAATTTGTTCTAGATAATATAAAAACAAAAAGTCCCATTTTACGTGATATACGTCTGCAAACGCTTCAACTTATCCCAGGAGAGGAGACTAAATTGA
This sequence comes from Acanthosepion lycidas, assembly GCA_963932145.1. NCBI lineage: Eukaryota > Metazoa > Mollusca > Cephalopoda > Sepiida > Sepiidae > Acanthosepion > Acanthosepion lycidas. The sequence goes on from OZ010576.1 coordinate 133,903,067, forward strand.
GTCGACGTTAACAGTGACAATCTGTTGGATATTCGATGATGCTAACTTGTTTTTAAAAAATAATTAAAATTGAAAATGAAGAAACAAAGTAAGAAAAGTTTAAACAACCTTTATAAAAGACTTCAATAAAAAAGACTACTGTTCCAATACACTTCATATATATATATATATATATATATATATATATATATATATTACGAAATGGTCAAAGTTCGACAATTATTTTATTATATTTTATATTGTTATACGTTATGGATATAAACACAAATATTTAAGTAAATGCTCTGTTTATAATAAAGAGTATAAACTAGCCTGAACTTCCGAGAAAATTTCATAGAAAATATGCGTCCTCCGACAGGAATCAAACCTGTATCCTACAAGGAACCGTCATATAGCCTGACGTGCTATAGCAGTTAAGCTACAGAGGAGCGTCTAGTTAACAAGGTCGATTTTATTGCTTTTAAAGTACAATTTTCAATGAGTTCCCTCGAATGATCATATCTGTTCGAAACCTATCTAAACTTAAAAACAATTCTCGGATGTTCAGACCGAGAAATCTTGTTAATACTATTTATTATGACAGACCATTTATTTAAATATTTGTCTCTATATAAATAACGTCTAACAATAAAATATCTTAAAATAATTGTCGGATTTTGTAATGTTTGACGTCATTTGTATAATATAATTATCTCCTCCTTACTCTCGCGAACTTCAAATTATTGATAATCTTCTGAAAACCTCATAATAGCATCCACCTCCATTTTAAATTCTTTTTTCTTCGATATTTTAAACAAAAATAAGTAATATTTGTTTTCATTCTGATCGATTAAACTATACATCAGTTAAACTTCATCAAATAATGTTACAGAAAACTATATTTGATTTTTGAAAGATTTGTTTATTGAAGATAAGTATACTGTCATGACAGATTTGTCCACATGATCAGTTTTAGCTATTTCAAACAACATCATTTCAATCAATTTAAATTCTGTTTGAAATACAGTCAAGCATTTTGTTTATTAGAAATATTAAATTTAATCTATTATCTTGGAATTAAATTAAAATAATAAAAACTTAAATAAAGGTTGCTCATTTTAAAAATGCATTTATATCTTTATGTGCCATTTTTGGGGAGCCACATATATATATATATATATATATATATATATATATATATATATCAACAGACAGACTGTTTCGCCGTAACAGAGCTCATCAGTGTGAATAGACATTCGGTTGTCTCTAGCTAGGATCGAAACCGAACTGAATCGGCGTCAGTCGGGGATTCTACCCTTAAGACGTTGGTGCACTGCAGGGATGAAGTTGAATTTGTGTTTTTATTTTAACATATTCGATTTACCAAAGAGTCTTGCATTAACCGTAATAGTCACTGTTTACAAACCCACACTTCCTCCCCATAGAGCTCAACTGATATATATATATATATGTGTGTGTGTGTGTGTGTCTGTGTGTGTGTGTCTGTGTGTGTGTCTGTGTGTGTGTGTCATCGCAACCATTGGCTATACTTTTGACGATAGGGTGTCAAATGTTGTTTTCGCAAAATGCAACTTTGCTGGAATTGAGAATTTCCTGATGCAGTCACAACTCCGCTGGGCTGGTCATGTTGCAAGGATGAGTGAATACAGAATACCTAAGGTCTTCATGTATAGACAGTCTGACAGTGGACAAAAGACTGATAAACAGTAGTGGCTCAGCTCTAAAGACTAAGAGTAACCTCTTAGCTATCAATATGCCTCATACTAACGTCGAGCTAGTTGCCCTCGATAGAAATAACTGGTGATATTTTGAGCCAGAGTGGTGTCAGAAATTTTGAAATCAGTCATATTGACGAAAGACAACAGGGAAATAGCGTGAGAAAATATTCCTATTGATATATCCTCGAGATCCTCTCTGTTATACAATATGTGGTCTTGTATGCAGGTCACTAGCAGGACTGAAATATCTCATACGACCTGAAACATAAAAGACTGAATTTAATTGTCAGATCTTCATACGCTGAAATCAACGGAAGAGTCCATCATATGTGTGTGTGTTTGGGTGTATATGTGTGTATGACATTTATAATGACGTCTGCATTTATTTCGTGTATATATTTTGTTGTGAATTGTACAAGGATTTGTCTGAATGCTTCAAGCTGAAGACAGTTTTATATTTATTAGAAATTTCTTGAAATGATTGTCAGTTAAAATTGTTTTATTATTTATAAAACAATTGTAACTTATAATCCTAATGAAGAAGACATCATTAAAAGAGATAAAGTAAAAGCTTTTCACACGTGAATTGAAAGAAGCCAATCGACGTAATTCAAAGATAACCCACATTTCCGTGCCGTGGAAAGCAGTATGCGTACATTAGTCGGAACAGATTCTGAAACAAAAGATAGGACAAATATCTAAAATGAGATCCGTTTTTATGTATGGAACCGTAAAACAGAAATAGATGAGGTATGAAGTGTTGAGATGTTTGGGGTAACAAGAGCGACTGACAAGTGAGCGGAAATTGTTTTGATTTTATTTCCAACAATAAAACTGCTGGAGATTTTCCTTTCTTCTTTCAAGTGCTAACAAATTTGGCGCTACACGCTGGCTGTTGACAACAAGTCGTGGGGCCTGTAAATTACGAGAAGAGATTTTGTGTTGTTATGTCAATCTTTTTAGCAAAATGGCTTGTCAGTAGACACGGGGCGTAGGCGAAAGTTTAAGAGAGTCAGATATAATTTTGTACGAAGCACGAGGGATGTTTGTTCTAAGCATTAAATTTTAAAAAACTTTTACTTCAAATTATGCCTTTAACACACACACGCACATATTCTCTTTATCTCTCTCTCACACACACACACACACTTTTGCATACTATTGTATATACATGCCAGTTTATTATTGTGTATTTAGGTAGAAGGCTTTCATTGATACATGTTTGATTAAAAATGACGAACGATAATTCACCTACCGATCTTTCCTTAAATCTTCTTTTTTTCATAACATAGAGAGTATACTTATGTCCATTGAATCACGATATTGTCGGCATGTTTTTCACGGATACATTTTAACTATACTTGTCAATTTCAAGACCAAGATTTTGTAGATGCGTATAGTTTTCCTATTTTTAAAAAATCGTAAAATTCCACAGGTAGAAAGTGTGAGAAAAACACTTACAGTAGAAATCATTAAAAAAATTACTCCTCCCTTTCTATCCTAAAATACTCAAGAGAGCCGTCCAATTTACAGTGTCCAATAAATTAAGATATTATCCGAATCATTTTGATGGAGTTCTTTCAATAGAGTATTTAAAAAATGCATCACTCCAGTTGCGCAAACTAAAAATATCACGTTTATAATTTATTAAAAGAACATTCAAAATAGACAAGCTTATCGCCAGCTCATCATCAGCCATGAAAACTCCAGAGTTAAATTAAAAAAATATAGGATTAACATTTTATATATGAATACAAATGCCCATAGATAACTACATCCTCATTGAAAACAGATTCATGAATAACTATATCGAACATACTACAACTCGCTTATCAAGACGCCTGACATTATGTCTCACAGACCAGAGCTCCATATGAACGCATTTAAATTATCTTGGCAATGCGCCGACATCGACACGCAACATCATTGTAGAAAGTACAAATGTGATAAACATTTTCAACTAAAAAATTCGACTAAAATAATGGAAGCCAGTATTATAAAAAAAAGTCACAGTGACAAATTATAAGCATGGCCGCAATATAATGGCTATTTTAACTGATAGTAATAATATATACATTTATACACATATATATAGAGAGACAGAGAGATAGAGAAAGAAAGAGGTGCATACAAACGCACACATAGTGATTCACTAAGCGTATTTTAGATGTGGCACAAAGACTAAAGTATGGAGCACTCATTAAAAATCGAACTCACTTCATAGTCGTAAGTAATCTAGCGAGACAAGCTTTGCTACTCATTACAACACATCGAAGTGTTCACGCATACATATATAAAAATATTGGCATTATTTTTAATCCGAGATTTTAAATACTTCAAACGTTATTTTCAATGGATACCCGTATTGGAAATACACGTCTAGTTTTTATTTTAAGACTTATGTATTACATCTATCGCACCTGAAAGACCTGAAGAAATAATATGTGCTCTCCAGTAGTGTTCGAACATGCGGCCCCTTTCATAGGAGAAACTGCCGCTTCATTCCGCGTGCCATAGACGGCACGGTCGCAGGAATCGAACAGCTGCTGTCCCTATTTAACGAAAGTACATGTACTCGCTCAGATTATTTTTCTTGAAAGCCCATATAGGCTCAGTTTCGTATCCTCGACGTAAGCAAAGGAATTTCTAAAGTACTAATTGGTTAATTTTTAATCCATTTTTATTGCTTCAAATTTTATTTTTAGCGGATACCCGCCCTAGACACGCAAGCCACCAATCTGCCACTGGGTGGCATGCCACCAGCGTTTGTCGCTGGTGGCTCGCCGCCGGACCGCCAGCGTGTTCGTCTCGGCAATGTTACTACTTGCGGATCACTAGCGGACCACCGTTTGCCCGCCAGTTGCCTGCCGTTGTTTGCCACCATAGAACATTTGGCGTTGCCATCAGCGGCACGAGAGAGGACCACTAGCGGCTTGCGTGTAGGACGTATTTAAACAGACACTTCGTTTTTATTTTAAACTGTCAATTGCGCTGATTTCTCGAGAGGGCAGTCCATTTATTGATAAAAACTGTTTAAAATAAAACAGTGTGTGTCTATTTAAAATATATCATGTCAAGTAAGAAGTCATTAAAATCCGGTAGAAACTCCGCTAAGTTATAAAAAATTTCTCCTTTGGTGTATAACTACTGCTGATAATAAGAAGAGTCTATTAAAATAATAGTAATGGTAGGACCCAAAAGTAGGCGCGAAATAGCATTCGAGCGCAGACTGCAGGCACCAAAAAGAAGAGAGTGTGAAAAGACGTTTTTCGGCTCACCTCCCAAATAGACATATTGGCCACGTGCTAATGTGAATGATACAAGGACAAAGCAATGATAGAAAGGAGAAAGCAGCTACTGCAAGCACAATAAAAAATGCCATTGAGATAAGTGTTTCATCTATTTCAAACAGACGATACATTGACATTTAACCGTTAGAGGAATACAGTTTTAGCAATCCTCTATTTTCGTTCTCATTATGTAATGTGTTTCTTGTATAAAGTATGTTTTCATAATGTTCAGTTATCTCACGATGTTCACCATGCTACAACTCAATTTCAGATTCGTTAAATTCTCCTCATTTTGCTAAAGACATATTAGTAAGCAAGCAATTTTGCCGAAAACATACGTAAAAAATCTCTCTCTCCCTCCCTCTCTCTCTCTCTCTCTCTATATATATATATATATATATATATATATATATATATATATATAAATTAATATATATATATTAATAATCATATATATATATATATATATATATATATATATATATTAAATTAATATTTGTATATATATATTAATATTCATATATATATATATATATATATATATATATAAATATAAAAGTGAACATAGAAGTCAACACTTAGAGGCCTCTAAGTGTTGACTTCTATGTTCACTTTTATATTTACACACGCTCTATCTCTGATATTGAGCACTTTATTCCATAAATATAGCACACCTTAAGACTATATTTCTTTATATATATATATATATATAAATAAATTGAACAATAAAAAATATTAAAAATTAAATTCTTCAGACACACTGGGTTGTAAATTAATATTCTTTCGTTTTATTATTATTTCATTTATATTCCTCGTCTAATTTCGGCCAACATGGCCATCATCAGGAGAAAAAAAATCTGCTTTCTGGTAGCAATGATATATATATATATATATATATATATATATATATATATATATATATATATATATCGAGAAAGATTTGAGCATAAAGATATCGAGACAGAAAATATCCAATAGACTGCTGTCCTTTTATATGAGAGAAATGTCTCCTCATACTCCTTCTGTATATGAAAAAAAATATATTAAAGTACTGTTTACCTTCAAAGATAAGTGAGATTGATTCTAGACACGAGGTGTCCGAAAATATATATATAAAAATAATTTTGCCTTCACAGTTCAGTGAAGTTTTTATTGATCCGACAAAGGGTCCAACATATATAAATATAATTATTTGCCTTCACAATTCAGTGAGGTTATTATGGACACATGTTCCAAATATATATTTGAAATAATATTACCCATCTTCACCGTTCACTGAAATAAATCCGGCCAGGTGGGGACTAAAATATAATTAAAAAAAATACTTTTAATTCATTGACTATTTCGATATTGATAAATACAAGGAGTTAAAAACACTTACTGATTGTAAGTATAATCATATATGATATTAATTTAAGTTTGGAATTGCTGGGGCAAGATAAGAATTTAAATGAAAAATCTTTTAAAAGGGTAGAAGGCATCCTCGACAATATTCAGGGAGAAATTCGAGCTTTGGGTGGTAAAATGATGGCAATTTCTATCAAAGCCAACCTAGATTTTTATGAAAGTTGTTTTGCGACTGAACAACGAATTAATTTGGTTTTATTTTCAATGTAAATAATCGATTTCTGATATAAAGTAATCTGTTTGAGAAACGAGTATTTCCCATGAAGCGAAGCCGGTTAAAAAATCACAACCATTTAATGATTTAATCTACCAAATTACAGTATGTCACGTTTAGCAGCATCAATCCTTCCAAGTTTGAATTTTAGATTTTTATATTACACATTAACAATTGTACTAATTCTAACAAAGCAAAGCTATTGCTCTTGAAGAATTATTTAGCTGATCATGTTCTACAGGTAACATCTCATCTTACCTTAGAAGATTATAATTACGAAATGGCTGTAGGTCTGTTAACGAAAGAATTGTGCAAATTGTGCCTTTTATAATTCATGAGATCTTCAAACAAATATTAACCAGTTCCCCTAAATACGACCCTGATTTTATAACTGTTAAAAATTATATTGCCGAAGTGAGATTTGATTTGTCCACTTTAAAACATGTCTTATGGTATGGATATTTTTAGGAAGACTCTACTGGAATCAAACTTGTAAGCCACATCTTATTTGATAAGCTACCCCATAATTTAAAGCGGGAAATCATTCACAGGTTAAGTAGCATTTATCCTTCCTTAAGGTATGTATTTGAGAATTATAATGAAGCCATCCGCACAGTGGCTAAGATTAAGAAGCACTTTCCTGTATATGAAAAGGATATTAAAAATAATAATTCCAGTGAAAAGGGAAAAAAATAGTGAGGCGTTACGGAATTTCGTCATTAGTTCTAATGGGACGCCATGTAAATTTTGGGAAAGACATGGTCATCCCATAGGGGTGTACGAAATGTGTTAACTTCGAGCCCCGATTTGCTTGGCGTAGATATTTGAAATTATGTATTAGATGAACCAGTAACAAACACAAAAAATGAACATTTCCTTGGACTTCAGAATAAATTATTCCTTTGCTGTAAAATAATGTTAATCTAAGGGACATATAACACCACTATGCGATAATCGTAAGAAGGGAATATCTCTTTTCCCCATGTAGGCGTCAATTAGAATGAAGAAAACGATTTAATGCTGCTTGTAGAAGTCACATAATATTAAATTGCTTATTGGACACAGGTAGCCAGCGATTATATTTCTCTAAAGGGATATTAATAATGTTAAAATGTCCTGACTGGGTCTAAGTTCTGGCGATTACCAAGTAACAACTTATACAAATGATTCCAATAAAAAAAATTATAACAAGTCTTTTTAGGGGTAAATATAGGCAAAGGGAGACCACATTTTATTCCCGATTTGCTGGAAGATAAATTTCATATTCAATTCAAGTTCGATGACTTTAGACAATGGATAACGAATTTGGTCAGATTAAAATACAAATTAGTCTTTTTTCATATTAATCAACTAAACATTCTAGGAATTCTGCGAGTGGACATTTTCCAACATAAGGAGGATGCCAAAATTGTTAAATGTATGGATGGCTTGACGTGGAAAAAGCCCAATGAAATTGCCACTTTTGGAACAGTTTAATTTTTCTATATAGACATCAAATTACCCCAGTGGGACCTGAGGTTTCTACCGCTCATGTCGGCTACCATACTATGCTTTTTGAACATTCTTCGTGTCGTGAACAGCAAGGAAAATTTGTATTGCAAACAAAGTCCACTTACCCTAAAACATTCCCAAATGCTTTCGAATTATACAACGTCAAACAGAACTTAGTGAAAAAGTTTGCAGTGGATTCTGGTGCATCATCCTTCGATGAAGATGAATATATCAATGATTACAAAATCAAAATTGATAAATGGGAAAAAAACAATAGAATTCAAAGACAATTCATACTTCGTGGAATTACCCTGGAATGAAAGCAGAATCAAATCAGTGCCATATAATTATCCAGTTGCCTTGAAAGTCTTTGATAGAACTATTTATTCTTACTTATTGGTTACTGTTTATAACTATATATTTCAACAACACGAGACAGAGGGGATCATAGAAAGAATTGAAGTCTCCCCCACAAGACTTTTCAAAATATAATTAACATTCCTCACCCAGCGGTCTTCAAATCCGATGAATAAGTAGCTATAAACTCCAGACCTCTAACATATCGGAGTATGTCTGATACTAAACTATTAATAATAACACTTAATGCCTCTTTACATCGTAAAGTTAATGCAGAAATTTAAATGTGGAAAGAGTGTTCATTTTTCAATGTCCCAGGTAGGCCATCTTTTTTTTAAATCTGATACATCTTGGGGCAAGACGGAGAAAGAGGAAGAAAACTGAAAAGTTTTCTCTTTTGTAGACTTAAACAGCGCCGCTTAACGGGCGTTTGACAAAGCCATGTGAGGGAACATAAATCTTCTGGTTCCTTTATTACTAGCAGCGTGGGAAACTATATTATTATTATTGCTTATTATTTTATTTATCGATTTTATTTCCTTTTCCTACAAATTACTTAAAAGTACTGAATTCTCATTGTCCGATAAATTTTATTTGTTTACTTTCTAGTCCCTTTTTTTAAAAGAGTCTTGATTTATTTTCATGTAAATATATACGAGGAGACATACGATGTCTGTAGTCCAATACAGTTCTTTGATTAATTTTAATTTGTAAATTAATTTTCATGATTTTCGATTTATTTGAATAAGTGGTCAGTACATTGCCAATCTCATATTTTATATTGAAAAATGAATATATAATATATAAAATAAATATTTATTTTATCATCAGTTTATTATTTTTCTACGTTCAAGTATTCTTGTTCTGTGTGCTGAATCGTAACTGAATAAATCTACTGGGAACGGAAAAAAATGGTCGCTTTCTCAATAAAGACTTATTTGCTTATCGATAGAATCAAAAGATCCTGATATAATTACCATCGTCATTGAATATCCTATATACTTGCCATCAATACATTAACCTAAAAACTGGAAGAATGTACTTAAATAGCCTCGATAGATCGAAACTTCCATATAAATGTCGGCAGATAGAAACTTTCATATAAATGCCGGCAGATAGAAACTTTCATATAAATGTTATTCATATAAATGTCATATTAAAACTTGATCCATATTAATTTATAATATAATTTGTACTTATTTATTTTAATATTTAAATTTTAACCGCTTTTTATTTATATTTTATTTTTGTTACCTGAATAAAAGTCAATCAATTTGCTGGCCTTAACTGATTTCAGCATTAAATAGTTCTCTTAAACAAGCCAACTGATCTGCTGGCAATCATATCTTAAATAAGCAGCAGTCAAATTAACGAATATAATTTCCAAACGATTCATAATTTAAGGAAATCATAATTCAGATGGAATATTTATGCTCCCCGATGACAAAACTCTAACAGCTGGTCACGTTTAATGCCTCGAAAACCAAACGTGACGTTCTATAGTCACCGAATGGATCATGAATTTTCATCTATCGAAATTATCGGGTGTTTTCTCTAGGAGTATCTATAACTTGAGCGTCTATTAGGCGTTAAACCCAGACTACAACTGAATTTCGTACATCTGATCCATTGCTAAATATGTTGTATCGCTCCAGTAAGATCCTGACTCGTCCTGCTGTCCTCAATCATTACAAGAGCCAGACCAAGTCGACAATGGACTATTGCTGTCATATAGGGGCCACCTGGTCTTCTTTTTTCAGTCTCGATAGAATCTAAAAGCGTCTACGCGGCCTTGCGGGTGATCAATTATTTCTCACCTTACAACTTCTTTCCCACGGCCTCTCGTTACTTTGTCGCTATTTCCATCGAAAATGTTCGGCATGTCATACACATTGTTTCCAAGCATCCTCATTCCATTTGTATTTAATTAGTGAGATACAAGTTCCACTCGAACTGCTTCTTCCCACGAACTACTACTTTGCAAACCCGACTCCCAAGAGGATGCTTGCCCGATCACTATAAACTTAACATGTTCAATTCTAGGGATAACCGTTATTATCTACTCATATCATCACAAAATCTGTCCGTTAACTGTTAATCTGTAATCCTCTAGATCAGCGTTTCTCAACCGGGGTTCCCCGGAACCATAAGATTCCGCAAAAAGTCATCAAGGGTTCCGTGAGAATAGGCGAGAAGTATTATAAACGAACAGTATGAATTTTATTTAATATTCCTAAAAATTTGACAAAGAAATATTAATTTTTCCTTAAACCAGTTATTCAAAAATATATACTATGATATTTATCACGTGAACTAAGATGAAACTAAAACGAGAAAGATATGCTATATAATTTTGTTTTTGCGCAGAGGTTCCTTGAGGCATGTAATTTATTTTAAGTGTTACACAAGGGTAAAAATGTTGAGAAAAGCCGCTCTAGCTCGAGTGGTTTTGGGGCCATATACAAGCTAATATTATTGCAAAAAAAATATCCCCTTAATTTTTGACGGTTGACTTTTCGGTGAAGTGAACTATTCGATGAAGCGTAGATTCGATTTAACGCTTTCGGTGAAGTCAGTTTTCACAGATAAGTGATATTTACTGTTATAAACCGGAAGCCTATTTACATACACCTTTCAATAAAGGACAGTGTTGCTATTTAAAGTTTATTAACAACAACGACTCTATTTCAAATGATCACTTAAAGATATATTGAGTTTATAAAAGTTTCTCTTGCAACAATTAATATCATTAAATCGGAGTAGTACACCCAATTTGATTTGACAGCGTTGTATATTTCTGTAAACCTTGTACCGATAGCAGAGTCAAATATGAAAACTGTGAGAGAAGATGCTGGGGCGTCATTACTTATCAGCTGTCGAAGGAATTGTTGATGAAGATTGAGAACATTAAACCACAAAGAGATAGGATCAAAAGCACAATAAAAGTAAAAAAAAAAGAAGACAAAGAAACAAACGAATTATGATAATAACAAAACAATTAAGAATCTTTTAAGAAAGTGACTTTTTATCCAGTACAGGCATAGAAATGCCAAGTACTTAGCTCGGAATTTTGTTGAGAGAGGAGGGCGTCGCCTTAAGCAGGGCTTTTATCTTTACGCCGTGCCGCTGTGATACAACGCCACTGAAAGATTTCAACAATCGTAAAAATATTTCTGCATATATACGAGGATGGGGGGCAGAGCTTTTAGGTCGACCCACTTCCTAAAATTTGTCCAAACATTTTATAAGTGTTTACTAGTCGGGCCCAGAACATTTCGGCATCCACTTGTGTGTGTGTGGCTATATGTGTGTTTTAAGGCGATGGTTAACAATCAAGCCTCGCAGAATCATTCTGAAAGTATTGTGATCGCAAATTTTCATATAATTTTGTGTCAGTCGAACCTACACCTCCTTGTAAAAAGTAATTTATATGAGACGAATAAAATTCACGCTTTATTTAATAATAATGATAATATGACAGTATCTTAATGTGCCTAATACGAAACATTTGGAGGGAAAATTAAAGGCAAAAAGTAAGGGGTCGTATTGTAGACGTTTCCAGAAATTTTTATTCACCTTATAAAACCTGTTATTTGAAACAGAAAGATTGCAACATCAACGTCTTTATTATTTATTTTCTCTTTGAGTTACATACGCTAATCATTTTAGTTGCAACTGACGTTGAAAGTCCTAAAATAATGTGATTTTTATTATTAAACGACAGTTCTTTGTTTCTAATTATGTAGCACCTATCCAGAAAGTTAGAAAAAATATGGTCCTCGCTAATAGAGTCTTCGTTTACTTGAAACCGTTTTCATCGATTGATCTGAGAGTATTCCTGATGAGGTTTGTAATGTCTCACCAGAAATGTACGATATTGTGGACCGATATAGTTCCTCTATCAAATCTAGATATTCAGGTATATTGAAGATGGGTTTTAACGAATGAGAAGAGAAAGTCTCTATTGATGTTGTCATATGCTGTAATTTTCTATTGGGGTATTAAGCGATGCCATGGATCTGTTGATAAAATATATGCCAACATTACACCTGTTACAAAAATGAAAACTAAATTACATTGTGAGGAGATGACTTTCATAGAATGATGGAAGCCTAGTGAATATAATCTTCACCAGTAGTTTTACTATAATGAATCTAATTGTGATACCTCTCTATGCGTGCATGTCATGAGGACTACTTCTTTGTTTCCTTATTGTCTTATTGCCAACCATATGCGGTGTACGTTTCCGATTCCTGACTTTCGTCAAGAAAATGAGAAACTTCATTATAACTGATATTCGGATAGACTCGATGCGAAACTCGGTCAAATGTGACAATAAGTAATATAAAAATATAGATATTCTATTTACTTGCTTTAAGTAACGGCCATGTCTATGAAAGGTGGTTCACTGTGTCATGCTAGACAATTTTTCTCTCTAGAATCTATCTTACATATCTATAAGTTTACCGTTTGACTATGCTTTGAATATTGCTATTACATCTGGTCTCGTGCTTCTGCTATGCATTTAGAGATTCTTGATAAAATCTAAAGAAAAACCTTCAGTTTTATTGGTCCTGACATTGCATCTAGTTACTTTCTCACTGCCGTAACGTTGCATCCTTGGCTATGTTTTATACACAATATCATGTTAGGTGACCTGAAGAACCTTCCTCGATTGTAGCAAGACTTTATGAATTTAAGTGCAGCACGAGATTGTTGGCAAATTCTCATCATTTTACCGTTGAAATGGCCAGATGTAACGGTAAGTTCTATGCTAAAAGTTTCTTCTCTCTTCCGGCCACTTTTTTCCCAGTCAAAATTGATCTTCGAAAATTCAAATGCACTGTCTCCCGTCTTTTAATACCTGTACAATTATTGTTCACTTGCCTTAATATTATTTCCATCTTCTCAAATTCTCGAACTCAGTAACCCCTTGTGTCTTAGTGGCATTCTTGTCTTGTTTGTGGTGAAAATTGATTAAATATAATTAAATCGTTCGTTTACGAATTTGGTGACATAGTATTTGTGAGTTCAATCTCTTCCCCTGAGCAGTGAATATTTCGACTCAGTGGAAATAGGGTGAGAAAAAACTGAGCAGTATGAAATAAAAACTGGAAGAAACATCACAAAACGTTCTACGGAACAAGAGTAGTCTACCTCCATAGACTGAATTAAGGATTCAGTTAAGGCTACGCTGATCGACAAGTACCCGATGAAGTTCTGAAGGCACACTTGTTGAAACGTTGTGATGCAATCAACAAGGATTAAAACAAAAATAATGATAATGTAAATAATGATAACTGCTCTTCTAAAAAAATTACGACATAAATAGTATTCATTGATAAATTAATTTCACAGGAAAAGAAAGTGATTATGTAGAAAAATAGTTGTGAAAATAAATCCATTTTTTCTGCGTATATATATATATATATATATATATATATATATATATATATATATATATATATAAATGCAAATAAGAAGAAAGAAGAGACAGATTAAGAATCCAACGTACAGTAAAATAATAATAATAATAATAATAATAATAATAATATAATATTTTATATCGCTACACAAAAATTTCTATATTTCGGAAGTAATAATGCTCCCTCATCAGGTGATGCTGGATAATTTATCCAAAATATATATATAGGGGATAAAAAATCCGTGGGTAAGTAATCCAAGAAGATCCTATTAATATAAAATATTAAAACTGAGCCACAAATGGAAGCTCAATATAATTTTTATTATAGAACATATCAGTGAATTTCAGTTAATGGGTTCCCAAACATTTACCTCATAGAGATGACAATTTCTTCCATGGGAATAATTTTTTTCCTGGAATTATCAATGCAAATACATTTACTAAAATCTATCTATCTATCTACCTATGTCCCTATATATATATATATAAAGAGAAAGAACAGTTATTTTACAAATCCATAATTCTTTAGCATTTATTTTCTTAAAAATGTGCTCGATACAAAGTAGTGCATAATATTATAATATTATTATTTAAAATATGTTAAACATATTTGAAAAATATTCTAAATAATAATAATAATAATAATAATAAGCTTCTCACTTGCTATCGCATGCATCATCCCAAAGCTGATGTTGATCGTCTGTATGTGCCCAGATCCGAAGGAGGCAGAGGATTAGTTCAACTAGAACTGTCCTAGAAAACTAGAACAATTGGCCTCCAAAAATACTTGGAAACTACAGAAGACTGGATGATGGTATGCGTCAAGGAACATGAAAGCAGTAAGCGTCTTTACTCCGTAATGAAAGAAGCCAACAAATTCAAACTGGAGCTTCAAATGGGCGTAGAGATGCAACTACAGCACAATACACCGGCTGAAACTGCAAAATACTTGAAAAAGACAGCAAAGTCGAATGCAACCGACCAGATACAGAAGCGATGGCAAGATAAACCGCTTCATGGCCAATACTCTGCCCGTATCAACCAAGCTGATGTAGACAAAACCCGTACCCATCAGTGGCTACGCAGTGCAGGGTTGAAAGCGGAAACTGAAGGTTTTATCCTTGCTGCGCAGGACCAATGCTTGCTAACTAGGAATTATCAAACACATATATTAAAATATTGTGTCTGCCCAAAATGCAGATTCTGTGATAAATATCCAGAAACGATTGATCATCTTGTATCAGGTTGCACGATGTTGGCACCCACTGAATATAAAACCCGACATGACAGAGTGGGCCAATATCTGCACTGGAAAATCTGCAACTTCTACGGGAAGGAAACTGATAGAAACTGGTACCAACACCACCCAGACCCAGTTACGGAGATAGGACCTGTTACAATTCTATGGAACTACACAATTCACACTGACAGAACAATCAAGGCCAACCGACCAGATATTGTTATTAAAGACCACAAACAAAAACGGTGCCTCCTTATTGATATGGCAGTCCCTGCTGACTGCAATGTATCTTTGAAGATATTCAAAAAGCTGTCAAAATACAAGGACCTTGAAATAGAGGTCTCGAAAATGTGGCATATGGGAACATCAACAATCCCTGTTGTAGTTGGAGCCCTAGGACTGGTTGGAAAAGATTGCAGTAGACTAATTGCAGGGATTCCTGGAAGCCCATGCCTCAAGGAGATATAAAAATTTTTTCTGACAAGTACAGCCCACACTGGAAGGGCTCTATCTATGTAATTATTTTATTTTATTTTATTTTATTTTTTTTTTTTTTTGTCAGTGAAAAGTGTCATGATGCCATTTCTAACCTTAGGTCCCTGGGTGGGACCCGGAAAGAAATGTGTAAACGCCAGAAAGCAAAGAAAATAAAAATGATAATAATAATAATATTTGGATTCAAAAATAAAAATATATTTCAAGGCGAATAACTCTCTTATACCCTAGTTATATCAATTACTTTAATCTAGAGCACAGTGTGAAAATATAAAACATAATAAATAATAGGGTAGGACTATACCTCTAATGTACTTAAAAAGGTAAAATTATAGAAAACACACATAAATTAATCGAGTACAGTAATATTGGATTGTATGTATGTATAGATATATAAGAAATGTTATCAATGATGGGTTCTATGAATATGAATAGTTCTTGCATATTATATTAATATTCATAAAATCTATTTTGCAATCTCTTCTAATCAGGGTCAATGTGTTTGATCAGATGTTTGCATTTATGGATACGTGAAGACTTCAATTCGGACCTCATATTCAGAAAGTTAGGGTTATTTAAGTATTTTAATTTAATAAGCTTCTCGTCAAACACAATTTACATCCATCTCCCTTTCTAATGTATGGCTGAAATTTCTAATTATTCATGTTGTTTTTTTTTTATCGATAAATATATTATTTATTGTGTTGTGTAGTTTTTGTATTTGATAATGCTCGGTGTCATTTTGTGGTAGTAAAAACCTGATTTCCAGCTGTTTTCGGTGTATACCAAGTAATATTTAACATAATCGTCTGAATTGATCTTAGCTCTGTATATTATCTGTATTCAATCACGCACTGGCCATTTAATGGGCAAGTTACGTTTTTACGGCAATTGCATTGACATTTAGTAGGATAATTTAAGAATTATTTAGATTTAAATTCGTATTCAAAAATAAACAATATATCAAGGGGGGTAACTCTCGTTTTTTAAATAGAATATCTTAGTTATATCAAATAACTTAAACTAGGACACAGGGTAGAAATATAATATAACAGCAAATATAAAAAAAAATAATAGCTTGGGATTATATATCTAATGTGTTTGAAACCAAGCCTTGTACTAATAATGGTGAAATTATATATACACTCGTTATAAATTAATTGAGCACAGTAATATTAGATTGTATGTATGTATCGATATATAAAAATGTTATTAATGATGGGTTCTAAGAATATTAAAAGTTCTTGCATATTATAATATTCGTGAAATCTATTTTGTAATCTCTTTTAAACGCGGTCAATTTGTTTGAGCAGATGCTTGCAATTATGGATACATGTAAACATCAATTCAAATTTTGTGTTCAGCAAGTTAGAGCTATTTAAATATAATAAGCTTCTCCAACAAACACATGTTACATCTGTCGCCATTTCCATTTTATAGCTTAGCTTAGCTTTCGCAATTATCCCCAAGCTAATTGTTGGGATTCTTAAGATTGCTTTTTATCACCAAATAAATTCTGAAGGTGCAGTTTTTGTAACTGATAATGCACAGTGTCATTTTGCGGTAGTAAAAACGTGATTTCCAGCTGTTTTCGGTGAATCCAAAATAATATTTAATATCATTGTCTGAATTTTTCATGGCTTTGTATATTATGCCTTCAGTCATGCACTATCCATTTAATGGGCAGGTTGCGTTTTTAAATCAGTTGCATTGAGATTTAGTAAGATTAATTTTAGTGTTTTGCATGAGAGTGTTTTGACTCGTCATTTTTTCTTACCTATCAACCCTAGCAACAGAACAGTCTATATCTTACGCCTATGTACGGAAAACTACAACCAATTAAAACTGTACTAGGTGAATCAACCAATCTCATTGGTTCATCACTGAAAGTTCACGTGCAAAACGAAATTGCGCCAAAACTCAAGTGAGCCAAGTTCGGACTTTCAGGACATAAAAACAAACGCTGACCGCCCCAGGCAGTCAGTAACAAACACCCATAGAGAAATTGCCAATATACTCCACGTCACTTGAAATCACGATTTTACCGCGCAAAGATACATCATCGCTGACTCACTCATAATCAAAAAACTCAATCAACTATGTGGACATCGATTCTCAAACATTGCTTATCTAAAGTGAATTATATTCGCTACCTATTAAATAAACATCAATGTGCGGACGACCTTAAAAACATTACAGTCAAAGGTAGATCACTCTTTAGAAACTCCTTCTAAAAAGACACTTAATATCGACAAATATTAATATCAATACAAACTTAAAAAGACTGTAAATGAATGAACAATTACAAAGAGAGACATTCTGAAATCTAAAACATCATACACCTTTTGCCAACATAACATATATCAATTATCCTGCTTGTATATTGTTTTGAATTGTATATAAATGTTATATTAGTTTCTAATTGAATATGTCTTGTTCTTAATCGTATTTTAAATTTCGTTTATTTATTTGTTGTGGATGCAGAAAGTCACGCAACCTACACAAATTCCTTTTGATTCTTTCATGCATAATTAATAAATTCTGCACGTCCCCAACAAGAGCTTGCTTAATAAGTATTATTATGTTGTTATGCGTAATTATCTAAGTTTTTGTACAACTATAGCTCACGTTAATATTATTTTTGTTGAAAATCTTTTTCTAGTGTGGGGGAATACTGTTTAATACTGTTTATTATAAACAAAGCATTTACTTAAATATTTCTATCTATAAAAAGAATGTTAAACATAAAAATGTCTTAAAATAATTGTCGGACTTTGTCCATTTCATAATGTGTGACGTCATTTGTTTACATTTGATACGCCATGAGCAGATATGAATGTACGTCAGAGATTCATGGATGATTGAAGTTTATAAGCGGTAAATTCGACCTTGACAACCAGACGATCCTCTGTGGCCGAATCAGTAAAATGGTACGTCAGGCTATATGAAGGCTTCTTTATAGTATGCAGGTTCGAATCCTTTCGGAGGACGAATATTTTCTATGAAAATTTCTCGGACATTCAGGCCGGTAAATATATATATAAAGAGTGAGAGAGGAAATAATCATTTTTTCAATCTTGGGAGACAAGGAATATTTTGATTATTTTTATGTAATTTCTTCCGTTTTCGTAGAATGGAACGAAAGATTTGTTTCAAAATTTTTCAGGAATTGTCTATATTTCTTATAATTCGATTCAAGCGTTTTCGATCATTCTCAAAGAATATTCCTAAGCATAAATTAGGTTGTTTTTATCAAATGAGATGAGATAATGAAGTGATATGACGTCATATTGGAGTTTCTTTAACGTTTAATTTCAGTATTTTATATCAGATGATGTCATTAAAGAAAACAACGAAAAGTATTGCTTTCAATTTCGGTATAATTAGCCTTGTATCATTAATTCTGAGCAAATTTCCTTATGTTTTAATTAATGAAAATGTTCAAGATCCTATTTTCTAAGACAATCGATATCTTAAAGCATATATATCTCTGGTTGCATTTAATAAGATGTAAATGTTTTCAGGCATAATGTATATCATATTGGTAGGAATATTATATTTGTTAAGATTTTACCTTATTGCACTTTTGACAGATAATTAATAAGTTAATCTGCGATAGTGTTGTGTTACTATGACCAAAATAAACTGAGTTGTCTTTGAAGTTGCAATTTCTTATGAGACGCAAAATCTCGATTAATATTTTGTTTTCACATACAGTTTTTGATGATTGTTTTTATTACACTCTCAACCCTCATATATATATATATATATATATATATATATATATATATATATATATATATGCAAAATATATAATTATATGAAATGGTATATTTATGGGTAAAAGTGCACAGTATCCTGGACAGAGTGTGTGTAATGTTATACATATATATATATATATATATATATATATATATATATATATATATATATATATATATGTATGTATATATATATGCATGTGTGTGTAATGTTATATATATATATATATATATATATATATATATATATATGCATGTGTGCGTGTGTGTGTAAAGAGCCACCTTTGAAGTATCTGAAATTACATCTTTTTAATTTCACTTCTGATCTCCCAACATTTTCCTTCGAATGATCAATAGACACTTTTTTGATCGTTATTCGCAAGAGAACTTCCACTGATGTCAAAAGACTGAAATCTGATGGATTGCTTGTCGCCTTATCCCCATCTCCATAACCTTGTAGGTATTTTCAACATTTTCATTCAACTGCAACCATAACTATTATAGAAAACAGACTATTCACATCTACTTTTCCCGTTTTATTTTGCAGCTTCAATTTTTCCCAGTTTTTATAATTATTATTATTATATACTTTCTTTGTCGAATGAAATCCTTTTTTTGATAGGAGAACTATATTTAATCTTTTATTTGTCTAAGAGAGACACTAAATGCGGTTAAAATCATTTTTAATCCCTGAAAAATATAGAAGTATTTTTACGTTGTAGTAAAAATATGTTCCATTTTACTCGGAACTCGTTTCTGGATCTTCAGCAGCCTTTTTCACTGTTATAACTTTTACATCCACTAAATTGCACGAATGTTGACAAATATAACGAATTCATTATTTGAAGTTTTTATATTTCTTTTTTCCTCTGCCTCTATCTTTTCATTCTCTCTCCCTAATACTTTCAAATCTACGTTAATTTGTCCTTTTTATTAATTTCAATTCCACTAATAACATGAAAAGATATTAGTCCCTCCTCTTTTTTATCATTTCTTTCGCGCTCTCTTTCCATGAAGTGTTTGAATGGATTACAATTTTAATAAATACATATACATGGTGCATCTAAAATACTTTTACAAAAGAGCAATTTGAATCTTATCACACTTTGGCCTATTTAAAATACAGTCTTTATCTGACATGAACTCTTAAGAACACCTGAATATCAAAAAAATATTTCCATGGTTTCGATGGCCAAAATCAATTCTTCGTCGATAAAAGGCATATCAAGATACTGTGGTACAGAAAGAATTTTATTTTCAGAATATTCTTCTTTTTATAGCCTGATAAACTGAAAACAATCCAGACTATATTAATCATTGCTGCGATAAAAGCCACACACTGTTGCCTATACTATCAGCTCTGTGAATAATAAGAAAAAATATTCATCCTGAAATTCTCTGAATATTATTATTACGCCAATTCCTAATCATTATATTATTTTCGTATTTATAACTCAAAAAATATATCTATGGATCATGTCTGAAAGGTTGAGGTATCTAGTCATCTGATGCTTACCAAAAAGGCGTAAATTACAAATAATATAGCTAACTTGTCTCCACCATTATGTAGTATTAAATGTAAATAGAGGCTCTTATATGCTAATAAATTCGTGGAGTTAATGGACTGCTGTAAGAAGTTAAAGAAGCAGTTTAATTAATCTTTTATGCATGAAGGAAGAAGAGGCATCCCTAGACAAGTCCAAATGACGAGAACAGTCTATCCTCATATGTTAAATAAATGGTTAATTTCGATATTTTCTGAAGGTTTCACGTTTCTACAGACACTTGAAGAAGGACGACAGGCATAATGGCCGAAACGTCTTAGAATTAACAACAAAGATGAGGGGCTTATTCCAATTAAAAATAATGTAAATCAGAATACTTTCTACTAAGAAAATGAACATCAAGATTTTTCTTATTAATTTAAAAAAAATGGAGAATATTTTTAGATATTCTGCCACGTCATAATCTTCACGTTTTAACACTTTGTCGGTTTCACAATCTGCATTATTTGCTTTCCGGTATCGCATTATTCACGAATTCTCAGGAGAAAGTGTTAATCAATTTATTATTAAAAGCAATTTATTAATCATCTATAATTAGGATTTTCTCTTTTCTTATGAGAAGGATTTTGACTTTTCGAAGAGTGGAAAGTATTTCGACAATTATTAATATCAAAGCATTAATTCTGACATAACCTCTGGTGCTGTAGATTATCACAAAAAATCTCACAGACAATTTAAAACCAAAGACTTACATAGGATTATGTGGATTCAAAAATACATTTCGACTCAGTGGATAATTCAGTTGATAATGAATCGTGAAACAGAAATTAATGAAACAGGTGAATAAGCAATTATACACCGAGTTGGCTCATTGATTTGGAATGACCATTACCAATGTAATAGATATAAATATATATATATATATATAAATCTTTGAGAAATTTTACTGGGAAGAAAAAACAGCGAATGAAGGAATAAGAGATTTGTGATACTAAAGAATGCCACAATTATGAAAAGAGAAATTAATTTACAAAGATGAAAAATTCTTGAGAATGCCGCTATTGTATCTTACCAAAATATAAATCAGCGACTCGCATTTTTTCAAATATCTCCTTTCCAAGCCAACATACTTGACTATATTTTTTTCTTAAATTAAAAGAGAACATTAAATTCAAAACCTTCTATTATTTCAAATATGAAACACATACAATAAGTTCGCAAAAAAAAAAAATAATAATAATAGAAATATTAATTACATTATACAAAATTCAACAAGAGCAACATTTACTTAGTGTTATGGTCCAATGTCCTCCCACCACAGTTATGGTCCAAGGTTAGAACCAAGGAAGAGCAACACGACAACAAGAGTAGAATAACAAAGATATATTACAACAGAAATATAGTATAAGAAGTTGAAGGTGTTAGTAATGACTGTCCGTCTGGTTTAGAGCGAAACCTCTTGAGAGGCGCAGTATTTATAGTGTCAGGAAGAGTCCATTATTGTTATAGGTAAGTTCCCATAAGACTAAGTGATATAAATTTATGAGTCATTAATTTCCATCACAGCATCCGTCTTAATTTATCTTCAATTTTCCTTAGCAAATACTGTATTAAGTAAGGATTTTTACATTTAAAATTCTGAAAAACTAAAGACTTATTTTACATACTTTTTGCAAAATAAAACCTCTATATTTCTTTTGATATAATCCATCAGTTTACGAAACGCTTTATCTAAGAAATATAATTCTGTCTTTAAACACACACACACACACACACACATATATATATATATATATATATATATATATATATATATATATATATATAACTACAAATCATCCACATACAAGCTTGTTTCGCTGTATCACAGCTCATCAGTGTGTTGAGATATCCGATTGCTTCAAGCCGGGATCAAAACCCCTCCGATTTGTCATAAGTCAGAGATTCTAAACCTGAGCCATCGGCGTACGGCAATGAAAGGGAATTTTTTAGCGTATTATATACGTGATGTATACAAACGCCAGTAGCCAACAGCGCTCAATTCATAACTGAGGAGCGATGCGTTAATGTCAAGAGCAACCAATCTTTTTTAAATTACCTTTAACTGATTTCTATTTTTATATTTAAATGAATATGTGATTGTTATGTATGTTTTTAGAGTCATAGCTATGTTTTTCCAAACACGGTCATCACATTGTGGCCTTGTTCGTAGTAAATGTTAGTGAGTTTGGGCTTTTTCTTTTTTTAAATATCATCAACTAAGAACACGTCCACAATGCGGTGAATAGAAAACTTAATCTCAGAACCTGGTCTGTCGGTTTTAATGAAAGTTCTATGAAAGAGAAAGTGCAGCCCAAGTACATATGAAGTAATGTTGAAAAACGTCGGCGTGGCCACTTTCGAAAATAAATTATTTAAGCTCGAGAAATTTGAGAAATGCATTCTTACTTGGGTCGAGATCTTTTTAGCAGCCGTCATATAATAATTCTATATATTTCACTTATTATACTTATTATTTTTCTATCATTTTTTTATCTATTGTTATTGTTTTAAGGATTTAATTATACTTAGGATTTGGCGCACGAAAAGATTTTAATGTGTTAGACTTCGTCGTAAAACGTTCGGACGAATCATTTCCATCTTTATTCAGACGGACGGCCCGTCAGTCGATTCAGCGAATGCTAATTCCATCAAGCAAACCTAATTTCATCGATGCCCGTTGCTATGGCTTGTGCATATCTTGAGCAAATGTGACTGGGGCTACAGAACTCAAGCAAGCGGGAATCGAATATGCTTTCATATTTCAGAGAAGGGGATTTATACACGGGGACTTGCATTTGGTTCCCTTAGCTCAACGTTCATTGACATGATCCTGGCCTAGGCTGAGTGACAACTTCAGGAAACATGTCATAATATATATATATATATATATATATATATATATATATATATATATGTGTGTGTGTGTGTGTGAATTAAATGATGCAAAATAATAGTGTATATAATATTAGGTTGGTGAAAAAATAATGACGTTTTCTAACATATGTTACTATGTGAGAATACGTCATTATTTTTGAACCAACCTAACATTATTCGAAACAAAACAGGATATATTGGGACAAAGCGGAATAGATTTTTTATCGACACATTTCGCCGATTACCTATGTTAGGCTCAATGTATTGTGGTTGTAATTGAAGTTATATATATATATATATATATATGTATATATATTTCTCTCTCTCTATATATATATATATGAAGAAATATAGTTTTAAGGTGTGCTATATTTATCTGATAAGGTGCGCAATATCAGAGATAGAGCGTATGAAAATATAAAAGTGAATACTCGAGGCTGCGAGTGTTCGGTTTTTTTTCGACTATTTATTTATACGCGCAGTGGTAATCTATTCTGGCGGTTATTTTGGCGGGAGTGGCTTGTTTTTTTTTATTTATTTGGGTTAATTTATTTTACTTCTTTGAAAAAAGTCAAATGAATATATATATATATATATATATATATATAACTTTGTGATATTTCTGCGCAGCCTGGCCCCTAGGGACAATATTTCCGAAAATTTAGAACGCGTTCACCAGCAAAACCTTTTTTCAATATTGAACATCAAATGGAATTAATATGTGACCAACAAGAATGTCCGGGAAAAAGTCAAAATCAAAGCATAGAATAGTTGATCATTAGACACTGTCTTCGGTGGTCAGGACATATAGCAAGAACAGAAAAATCAAAGTTTCCACGTTCAGATTTATTCATCGAGATCACAAGGAAATGACCACAGCATCGCGCTCTTCGAAGATACAAGGAACAACTCAATACAGCATTGACAGCCACTGGACTTGAGCCTAAATCGTTTGAAACATCAAAACCGGTGGTGTTCCATCAACATCAGATCCAAAAACTTCGACGCAGAAGAGAAAAGGAAGAAGACAAGGAACAAGAGGAAAATCTTCGACAAAAATCAACCTCATCCCCCACCAACATTCCCAATCAATCAATACCATCGACTCTTCCATGCAAGAATTGGTCGAATTAGTCATCAACGCCATCATTATAAAGGAAAGGATCAGAAAAAAGAGAAATTCAATTCTCGGATAAGAGATAAAGCCGACGAGGATGAATAGTAATAAATTCAAAATTAATAAAAATACTGCTTTAATTCTGCTTCGAAGGCTCGACCTTTAGGCAGACATATGACGAGATGAAGGAACTCCAACATACAACCTACGGCCAAAGAATGTATCTGTAAAATCTCAATGCTCCCATGCTATTACATTCGGCACGTAAACCAAACGCATGTAAATCCCACCAAAAGTTTCGTTAACGAAATCAAAATGTAATATGGAGATTATGGAGTTTATGTAAAATACTCTTATATATTTATATAATTACTTAATCTATCTATCTATCTATCTATCTATCTATCTATCTATCTATCTATCTATCTATCATACTTCTCTCAACACTCCTCTCTCTCTTTCCATATATATATATATATATATATATATATATATATATAGGCGATATCAAAAATACTTTTATAAACATTGCGGGTGGGTTCCTCACCTCAAAACAAGGGCAAAATTCTATAAAAAATATGTGTGCGAATCATTCGTTTTTGAGTTATGAAGTTTGAAGAAAGTTTACGTTTTATATTTATTAAGTTTCAAGGAAGATGTTGCTGTGTTATTATTATAACTTCTTATTGTAAGGATATGATTACTCGCATTTATACTTGGTATAACGTAATTCGTTAAATATTTTCTCTATGCGTAATTCTTAGAATATTACCGAAACGCTTGTATAGTTATGAAGATTGGCTCCAGTACAATTGGTATCCCCACTGAGATAAGTTGTGATCCAAGGTTATTGTGTGAAAACCAAGCGTTTCCATCCGAGCCATAGGTTAAAATTTACCGAACCCCCGCGATGCCTGGGTCGGGTACATGTCTGATTTTTTTTTCAGCCGAGTCTCTGTCCGAAGATAGAACCCCGATTGAGTCATATTCTGCCGAAGTTCTTGTCTTGTGGCAAACGTTGCAGCGAACTGTCTGGCTCCAATACGACTGCTATCTACTGAGAAGAGTTGTGATACAAGGCCATGATTATTGTGGGTTATTCGAGCATTTCCGCCCGGGCCATATCTCAAAATTTACACAGGTTCCGCGAAAGCCGCCGCGTGTCATGTACTACTCGCCTGAAATTCTCAGTTAAATTCTCTAACCTTAACTCTGTCCGGAGACAGAGTCCCGGTTGAGTCACCCACTGCTCGAAGACAATGATCTTGTCTGTTGTTAGCCTGTTGCTAACCTAGCAGTGAACTGCCTGGCTCCGATGTGATTAATAAGTACCCCATTGAAACGAGATAGGAAAGAAGGTCAAGTTTACTCTGAGGAAAACGGGTGTTTCCACACGGGCCACCGGTCAAAATCTACCCCTCCCACACAAACACACTCACAAAAGCGAGCTCGGGCAAATTATTTGTTTGTTATTCTCATCCGAGTCTGTGTCCGAAGACAGAGACACGATTGAGTCACCCTCTGTGCGAAGACGGATGTCTAGTCTCGCCGCGAACCTGTGACTGACTCTGATGCGACTAGCATTTATCTCTCTCCTCACTAAGAAGAGACACGGCACATGGTCAAGACAAATGTGGGGAACCCGACCGTTTTAACCCGGGCCAATGGTCAAAATTTACGCAATTCCAGCAAAAGCTTGTTCAGGTACATGTCTGTTTATCTCAACTGCGTCTTCATTTGTAGCTGTTAACCTAGATAAATCAGCCGCATGCGCTAATTTTTTAGACGGTTGGTATTCAATCGTAAAATTATATTTTAACAGGATGGTACCTCAGCGCGGTAATCTGTTAGCTATATGGGTAGGTATACCTTTCTTTGAACCATATATTGTTAATAACGGTTTATGGTCTACTTGCAATGTGAAATTTCTTCCATGAATAAATTTATGGAATGTTTTCATAGCGAATATGATTGGTAGAGCTTCATTCTCTATCTGACTTTAATTCGTCTCTGTCGGTAGAAGCAAGCGTGAAGCATGAGCGAAAAGCTTTCATGTTACCACCATCGTTCTTGTGTAAAATCACCGCTCCAACACCGTCACCACTAGCATCTGATGCTATTACAAATTTACAAAAGACGTAAAACATTTCTTTTTATTTCGTCAAACGCTATTTGATATTTATGATCGCAATTCCACTTTATTCCTTTTTTCAGTAGATTTGTAAGTCGAGTTGTAGAATTGTCTATATTCTGAACGTAATTTCGAAAATAATTATCAAAAGACCTAAATAAGCTTTTAACGAAGTTACTTTTGTTGACGTAGGCATATTTCTAATTGCATTTGCCTTCGGCAGATCTAGTTTCTTATCATTTTGTCAATAATTTGACCCAGGAATTTTATTTTGGATAAGAACCATTCACCTTTTTCTTCACTAAGCTTGAATTCGTTTTCTCTTATTTTTTGCATATTTCTTTTGACTTGACCAACTTGTTCGTCATTCGACGCACTCTTGATCAAAATATCGTCCAGATACGCCACAGGGAATTTGCAATCCGCCAATATGGTATCGATGGCTTGTTGAAAAATAATCTGATGCCAACTTTTTACCAAAATGAATTCGATTAAACTTGTATAAATCTCTGTGCGTGATTGTGGTCTTTAACACAGAACATTGATTTTCAATCTGAATTTTTAAATATACTTCAGAGGAATCCAGATTTGAAAATATTTTTCAGCCGTTCAGCTTTGTAAAATTTTATTCTGAACTTGGCAATGATTCGTTTTGTTTTTCCAGACAACTATTTATTCCAATGGAGAAATCCACGCAAACACGTATTTTTCATTTCTTTCTTTACGTACAC
This sequence comes from Acanthosepion lycidas, assembly GCA_963932145.1. Lineage (NCBI taxonomy): Eukaryota > Metazoa > Mollusca > Cephalopoda > Sepiida > Sepiidae > Acanthosepion > Acanthosepion lycidas. Next base: position 133,930,865 of record OZ010576.1, read on the forward strand.
AGCTGGTGCTGCCAATTTTGAATGGTTTACATTCATCAATACACCTATTCTTTCTAGTTTTTCCTAATTTATTTGTTCTAAAGCTGCGAATGCTACGCTACATTTCGGTTCAAATACTGGCGTCGAACCTTTTTTTTTTACTTGAAAATTCGCCTTGAATTTTAAACACTTAAGTGGTTCATTAGATCATCAGGAAAAATTGTTTTTATTTTTCCTTCAATTTTTCGTTGTGACTTTTTAAATTTTCCCCTTGTCCACTTACATTTTAACAATAAGCGTTTATCAGCAAATCCCACGTTTCGAATAGTTCTATTTAGTTCGTAAAGAATAGATTCGTGGCATTTCGCAGAACATAAGCTTTTGTTTTTATCTATTAATTTCGAAAATAAACAAAACATTTTAAGTCTCCCAACAAACATAATTTCTCGACAGAAACTGAAGTTGCGAATTTATAATAAAGGTTTACAAATTTCCTTTCATGTGGTTTCGTTTACTATTGAAATGTTACTACCAGTATGTAGTATCATTTTGACTCTCACATTATTGATTTGTATTTTTTCCAAATTTACTTTTTTTTCGCACGCCTATTTAGATTAGTTTCTTCCTGAAAAAAATGTTTCTTGGTTTAGTTTTTTTATCAAAATTATAGCATTCTGCATTTTTCCATGGACAATCTTTCCTAAGATGTAATTTTCCACATTTGAAACAAGGTTTTATATTACTTTTAGTGCATTTTTCCTTAGCTTTTACCAATGCACATTTTTTATTCTGAAGTTTTTCAGCATCATCTTTCAAACTTAGTTTTGTTTTCCAATATTTCCTGTCGTGTTAAGTTATTATTTTGAATCTTTGCTAAAATTTTTGTCCGTATTTCAGCATCTTTTCTGCTGTTAAACATTACACGAAAATTAATTCCTTGAACATATCTGGAGTCATTTCCTTTTGTTTAAATTGTTCACATTCTCTGTTGACACTACTCCCATACTTGACAATATCTTCATCTTTTTTGGTTAAATTCATGCGCCTCCACCGAGCATGAAACAGATAATAGTTATCACTAAAAATTTACATTAGAATTTCTAATGTGTTATCAAACAATATTTCACCTGGTTTACTCGGTAAAATATCATTTCAGTACTTTTCGTAGTATATTGTCGCTATTTTTCAATACAACACCGTGGTTTTTATCTTCTTCCGAGTCACTGCATTCCAAACTAAATATTTCTTCATGTCTGCAAAAATACGTCAGTCGGTCATCAGGATTGAATACGAATTCTGATATGTTGTTTTTCACTTCGTCTGGTGAAAGAGACGTTGAAGCATTTCCCTTTAAAACCACTTCCAACAACTCTTGAGGTTTTTGCAACTGTAGCATCTGTTAAATATTTTGTTGTTGCTTCTGTTGTTGTCGATTTTCAGCTATCGAAGTCAACATTTTCTCTATATCTGCAAGAAATTGTCTTTTTTAAATTCAACGATGTTAAAATTTTTGTAACTTTTATTTTTATCTATGGGGTCCCCTAAAAAATTGGTTTATACAGCAGAGATTAATAATGCACAGACGCTTCATCAACGTATGGAGGCCTGCGAAATCCATTCGACATCTTGTGAGATTATTTGAAATGGTAAGCCAGTCAATGATCCAACGGGTGTAGAACATTTTGAACATTTGGTATGATTCGGTGTGTTGAGGTACAACGACAGGCTTTTGGATATATCTTTATATGGACAGATTATTTTCTTTGGTGTCACGAACACGATACCATTTTTTTGTAAAAGCATTTTTGCATTGTATCTTCTATTGTACAATTAGCAGCGTCTACCGTAAACTTTAAACTTAACTCAAAAAACGAAGGATTTGCAACCATTTGTTTATATAGATTTTTGTTGTGAGAAACCTGCCCCAAAGTTTGTAAAAGTATTTTTGATATACCCTGTGCGTGCAGAATATGGATACAATTATGTTGTATCTAGATCCGCGTAAATTAGCAGTAGCTTAATGGATATATAAGAAGGCAACCCAGTATAGCGAATCAGAATTTCGGTAGAAAGCGTCGAATTGTTACTAGCTTGAATACATTATGAAGAAGAATGTCAACATTTCTTCGCCTTTTGTTCAATTACCAAACATCCTGAAAAGAATCTAGTATCGCTGGGATGCTCCGCTGGGTGACTGAGAATGAAATGCAAGAATGAACATTCAAGCAAAACATTTCCCCATAACTGCAGGACAAAAAGTAATAAATGTAAAAAGATAAAACTGCTACACTCAATATAATATAACGTGATAAATATCTATATATATATATATATATATATATATATATATATATATATATATATATATATATATATATATATATATATATATATATATATATATATATATATATATATATATATATATATATATATGAGAGAGTCATTCATATATATTTGTAATTTTTAAATCGTTATGTTGCTCTCCTCATTTTTTTTATCCCACTTTGAAAGTAATAATGGTTCCGCGACTAAAAGTGGTTTCCTTGATGGAAAATAGTGATGGTGGTTCGATACCTCTCAAAGACACAATATTTCTTTAGTGGGACTTATCAATCTAGTCAGATTGTTATTAATTTTTCTGTTAATTTAATAAGAACAGCGAGGAAAGGAACTCAAATAGGAATACCCACTAAAATAGCATTTATAGTAAAAAGATATATGCACACATACACACACACACACGAATTAAATATATGTGTGTGTGCGCATGTGTACACAGCGTGTGAGGAATAAATTATCGTATAAATTAATTACAGAAAAGTATCTTGAAATAAAGAGTAAATTTATTCAATAAATAACTACGGCCTCCAGAGGACTTCAGAATCTCTGACAACTCTTCTGGGCCGATTTATTGTTTAAATTAGTGAATACTGCCATAATCCTTGACTTCAGTTCATCTTTAGTGTTACATGAATTTTGTGAGTCTCTCTCCCAACTGTTCCCCACACATAATAATAAAGGTGGTAGCAGTCTGGGGAGATAGGTGGCCAGATATAAGGGGTGATGTGGTTGAAAATATTGTCTGACAGCCATGACTGGGATCTCCTACATGCGTGGCATGGTGCAGAGTCCTCTTGCCAGATATAGGGTCTTCTAGCAGCCACAGTCTTGACGCATGGCAGCACTACGTCCACGAGGCTCTTGATGCAAGACTCCCTGCTGAGTATGAGGCCATCAGCAAAAATTTCAGGTGCTCTTTTCTTATCAGAATGATCAGAGTGAGTTTTCCAAGCTGCCGTAACTTCGTAATCACCATTAGACTCATCCAGTTCTTCTGAATAGTTCTCAGGCTGATATCCATACACTATGAATTTTTCTTATTTGATCTTCCTCCGCAAGTGCCAAGTAGTATAGCATGCCGCTTTCAAATTTCTGGCGAAGTGAATTGCGTCATGCTGCTCTTTTTCTGACGGGCTGTCCTCAACTGGCCCTACTACATTGTGCAGTAAACAAAATCAATGATAACGCTTATACACGAAATTAAAAATATAAAATGCTGACACTACCCATCACACGATCTATCTATCTATCTATTATAAAATGTTTGCATACGGCCAAAATCAATTACTCATGACAAATATACATTTTTTTTTTTCGATGCAGAGGAGCATCACGACGAGTGAGGAATAAAAATGGTTAAGACCGATCCTATTAAAAAATGCCTCCTATAGATCGTCACTTACCTTTTCTCGTTATTCAAATTGTTTTTTTTGGGAAAAATAAGGAGAAACAACATAAAATGAAAATAAAGAAATACATAGAGGGGTTTCCATAAAAGAAAAACAAAAAAAAAATTATTAGTAGTAATAAGAAGAAACGAGTAAAAACGGAGGGAAAAGGGTAAGTAAACAATAGAAAGAAAAAGTGGAGAAGAAAGACGAGAAGTATTTGTCTTAATTTTCTATTCTTAGGAAAATGTACGAATAAATTTAGAATATTAATTTAAGGTAGATCAGTAGAAATATATGTAAGAATGTAAAATAATATAAAGGAAGTGAAAATACCATTTTTGAAACACTCCGACTCCGTGAGAAAATAACAACATTCCGGGTTGGATCCGAACCCGCCATCCTGAAATTTTGGATTCTCAAGTTTTCATTATTGCGATTGTCTTCAGCGAATTTTACATGATTTTTTTGACGAAGAATATTTTTGTACGATAATAATTTTTATAACTTGGAAATAATTTTACCAATAATTGAAATTAATTGTGAAATCCAGCGAATGTCACCCATGAAATAAAAATAATTGTTTGTACGGAAAGAAAAGACATACGCACATGTAATTGTAGGTAGCTTAAAGAAATCTCTAAAAACAGAAAATAGCATGAGAAAAAAGACGCTAAACTTGACGAAAACAAAATTTTAGCGTCTAAATGTTTATTTTCTTATTAAGAGGAAAGAACAAAGTATTTTAAAATTGTTTTAAAAACTTTTTCCCTCTTTTAAAACGTTCTAAATTTTGATTGAAAAACTTTGTTTCTCTTCATGTCCAGCGGAACTACTAAGTAACGTATAACATTTTAGCGCGTTTTTTTCTATATAACAGACATTAATTTTGACAATCTTGCAAAAATAAAAATAATTGTTGGATTTTAATGAAACTTTCAGAAACTATTCACAAATGATGGAACTTATTAAAATATGTTTTCATTTTTTAAAGTCATGGCAAGTTTTTTTGCATATGTATTACCCCCAACCCACATAAATAATTGTACGAAAAATCTATAATTTCAATTTTGGTCAGATTAGTTATTATATTAGTTAAAAGCATAAGGCTTTGATGAAACCAAATCGTTTTTTTTTTAGTTGAAACACCTCTACCTGAAAATCATCTGTGAATTGTAACATACAAAACTCAATAAAACTAAAATATTATTTAATTTCAAAAGCTTTTAATTGCTTTTATTTATTGTAATGAGCATGGTCAATATTGTCTGAAAACAAAAAGATATTTCAATGAAAAATGAATTTTTAAAACAATTATTTATTATTTCTGAAATATTTTATTATTTTTACATTAAATGTTTTTAATTCTTCAAAAATTAGGGAAAACTTTGTACAATTTAACGAATGTTGTTATTAAGTAGATATATATTTACAGATTATAATTTTCAAAGCTTCTTACAACGAACACCAGTATATAAAAAAACATTTGTGTCAATAATACGACTACTACTTAAATCTACGGAAGCCAGGAAGTGTCATGCGTGCAATAAAAATACGTCACGTGGTTTGAGTTTCTGTCTAGCATTTAACTTAAATACTGAATTTTTAATACAATTATTTGTTATTTCTTTAATTATAATAGATTTTCACATTTTAATTGTTAAAATATAAAATTAGTTAAAAGCCGGATTCAGTTTCGTAAATGTCCTTTTGAGAGAGATTTATTTTGCGAAACACGTGTGGAGAAGTTAATTTGATTTTTTAATTTCAACTGAGAAGGGTACCTACAAGTATCAGTATCATCTTATGAAATTTAAATTTGTATTTTATGTACACTTCTGATAAAATTTAATAAGAAAGGTACCTATAAATTAATTGGATACCTTTCTTATGAAATTTAATCTATCAACAGTCTTATTTTATTTTTTTTATAATATATTTTCCATAAAGCATCATAAACATAAAGGTGAAAGCTAAGTACAAAAAAAATTAGAGCGCTGAAAGTTTTCCTTAAAAACAACGAGTCAAATAATTTGTTCACTTTTCTCCTTCCGTAGAATAAATTATCCTCACAATAGCTATCAATACGTCATGAAAATGTCTTTCGTTACCTGTCAAGTGACGCGAAATGTTATGACCTGCTTGGTTTTATTTACACACTAAATCTTTTCGACGTAGAAACTAAGTAATTCTTGTTTTGTTTTCGTCAAGTTTGGCGTCTTTTTCGTCATGCTATGCTGTTTTTTTTGTTGTTTTTTTGCGATCTCATGAAGGATACTATGAAACTGTTTTCAAATTAAGTGGCAGCAGAAGAATTATCGTTGAACTTTTAAAAGGTAAGCTTAAATATTAATGCAATACTTACACGCAGTGATCAATTTTGAGTTCTTCTGTAGTTTATTGTTGCCTATCGCATATGGCAGGAGTATATCTCGCAAAAATAAATCTCTGCCAACAGAAAACCAGATTGCAGTCAAAACAGCCAAGGCTGCAGCGAGGAAAATAAAGTCCCGTGCAAATGAAAACCAAGTTCAAACGACATCCAGTAGAGCTTTCAATGTGGAGAATATGCAAACTTTATGAACTCTCAAAAAACTGAATCTTAGATCAACCTGACGTCAATCATACAGCGAAACAGTATGTCTGAAGATGACTATATATATATATATATATATATATATATATATATATATATATATATATATATATATATATATATTATTATTATTATTATTATTATTAATCAAAGGATAATTCCTACATTATTGCTTCGCTGAAAACATTATTCTAATATATTTTCTTGCACAGAAAATAAAGCAATTAAATCTTATTTACAATATTTACACATTAAAGCTTAGCTGTTAGTGATAAAATATCCTGATTGTCAAAGTAAATCAAAAGATGTAGTCCATTAACTTGAAAAATATCTGGGAAAACAACATTAATGATTTTGTCATTAGGCGTCAATTTGCAGGCTGAGACAGAGAGGACGGACGTCTTTCAAAATAATAGCCATTTCAAAAACATCCGTCCTCTCTGCCCCACCCTGTATATAAAAAAATTGTGTTGTGCGCTCAACCATTGAACACCTAATATAGATCACGCTTTGGTAAAATATGGTTGGAAGTCCGAAATTTTGAGAATTTATTCTCATATTTTTTTTATGCAAATAGCAATTCTGAGCAACGTAGTGACGTCATTTGACATCCAAAGGAAATTATTTCGAAGTCTTTACTGAAAGAAAAACACTGATAATTTCTGTAGTGCGGCGAAATGATTTACTTATATTTTATGTATAAACATTAAAATGACATCAAACTGATGAATTAAAATTTAATTCGAAATCTTTGAAGAGTTTTTGCCTTTGAAGAGTTTTTACAAGCGAAACCGCAGCAAAATTTGTTGTCCTTTTAATTTTTTCGCTTGACTGACAAGAATCTATTTTTGTCAGCAGTCGATCACTGACCACTTGCAATAAGCTTGTTCACTCGCTTCAACCTTCCTATCCTTTTCTGTCGAAACTTTCTTCACGTGCCTTTTTACCTCCACGAATGGAATTATTTGAATTTAATCCAAACCATAAAGACTACAAAATAAATACTGCCTACAATTATCTCTCTCTCTCGCTCTCTCTCTCTCTCTCTCTCTCTCTCTATATATATATATATATATATATATATATATATATATATATATATATATATATATATATATATATTTCCAATAAAAATAATGAAAAAGTTTATACCTGTTAAATAAATCATTGGTATTTGCAGACATATGTACATGAATTCAAATGTGTCAAACAGGAGAAAAAATAGACTCTAGTTGAGGTAAACTGTCTTCGATAAGTTGGTTCACAGAAAAACAAGTGTGGGCTAAAAAATACTTTTAAATATTTGGTCCACAGAACGAAAAAAAAAAACTATAGTTGAATAAAAGATTTAATCGTTAGTGAAGATTCATAGACCTTCCAGGTTTTAATTGTTGTAGCTGATTCGTTTGAAGTCGCTGACACATGTTTCTTTCAATACAGGCTGACGGTGGGAGGGAGTAGTAAAATCTATGTAGCCATGTCTTATCGTGTTTCCAAACGACACGGAGAATGTCGAATCTCTGCTCTTTGAAAGTTGAAATTGTGGGTTTTTATAAGATTTTTTCCCGAATGTATACACGAGAAAAATAAGATGTTAATTTTCTCTGATTGGTCAAATATTTCACACAGTAATATTAATTTCTGACCAATAGACACTTTGATTTAAGCAGTGTGTGTTGTATTGTGGAATCTTTTTGGCATGTTTGTAATATTTTTTTGGGGAAAAAATAAAGTTTTGGCATATTTTAATATAGTATACGTTTGTATGTATTCATGTTGGAAATATGGTCTATTTCTTGTAACATCAAACTCAGTATCTCTCCGCATTTCTTTAGAAATTTCATTGTTTGGATAGAAACGGCATAGTATCTAGTGTCTGTTATCTGCACATATCTTCGTCAATTTCGACAAATCGTTGGAAGGAGTTGTTAAGCACCTATAATAATCGAACACTTCCTTTCTTCATTATTTTGTTTCTCTTTTCCTTCTAGCAAGGATTAGAAGTGACAACGCCAACCGCGACCTCCTCAGGTATGAGAATATCTTTCTCCTTAGTAAGTGAACTTTTTCACTCACAAATAGACGCACATATCTGCTACATAATTTCTGACTAGTAATGTCTTCCTTCTTTTGCCTGCATACTCAAGTATTTTTTTCTGTCTTTTTACATAGTTATATAAAAACAAAATTATAAAATATCGCCTTGTTGAAATCCATTCATTTCCATACGCTCATCATTTAGATATGCAAAAGAGTATTTCCGCTGCTTTTAGTCTAACAAGGAGTATTAGCAGCCAAACTAGATTAATGACTTCTGATGTCCTTGACTAATCTCCGACGTCAGCCTCATATAGCTTATAACGCAGTTGCTATGTGTGTATTCATTGCAAAATTTAGGTCAATGGATTTTGTGGATTAAGTGGTTGTTGTTCGGATAGCAAAGCTGTTTTATTCATACTAATTAAACAGATAAATGCAACGGAAAGAAAATCGAAAAAAGCAACAGAAAGCATAAAGGAAAGAATAACGGGTTCCAATGATTTTTACCCACATCACCTTTGGCTTCTATTCATTCCTCGTGATAAGCCATAAAGTAGAAATTTGTAAAACAGGCGATAGTTATTTGGAAAAATATTGCTTTAATAGTGTTACGTTCTGTAGTATAATGAGTAATAAATCTTATTTTTTTATATTTCTTTTATGAATGAATGAAAATAAAACAATGTTCATACAATTTTTTTTATGAGAAATGGAAATAAATTCCACATGAAATTACAAAGAACAAATAAAATGTACATAAAAGCAACAATGTGTTAATCACATCATCATTCAACAATGATGAATGATGAGTTATTCTCTTCCTCCTCTTTTTATTTTTGTCTTTTTAATAAATGATTACAATTTTGATTGCATTGTGTTTTATTTCTTTCAC
>OZ010576.1:133945102-134015102 GCA_963932145.1 Acanthosepion lycidas
CGGTAAAATAACCGCCATAATAGACTACCCACAATGCACCACTGGCCCGTATATATATAATTAGCCGAGAAAAATAACAGCACACGTGTCCTGACCATTGCATATAGCATGAAACAGACTGTCGCCTCTAAGTGTTGATATATATATATATATATATATATATATATATATATATATATATATATATATATATATATATATATATATAAGTGAACATTGAAGTCAACACTTAGAGGCGACAATCTGTTTCATGCTAGGCGCAATCGCCAGTGCACGACTGTTGTTATTTTTTCTCGGCTATTTATATATACCGGTCAGTGGTACATTGTGGGTAGTCTATTTTGGCGGTTATTTTACCGGAAGTCGTTTATTTGTTTACTTTTTTATTTTTATTTCTAATCTTATATATTTATTTTTTTATATTTTATTTTAAATAAAAATAAATATATAAGATAAATAAAAATAAAAATAAATAATGACAAGCAATCTAATTTAACCTAAATAAATAAATAAACGATTTCCGGTAAAATAACCACCAAAATGCACCACTGACCCGTATATATAAATATCCGAGAAAAATAACAGCACTATTGTGTGTGACTTCTGTCGAACTCTTTCCTTTGGCAGAGAGGAACCCGGACGACGCTTTGCCGAAGGGCAAGTTTTCGTCCGGGGAGGTAGACAGATCCCAAACCCGCTTATACGGGTTCTAAGGGATTATTTTTGGCCGAGTCTACGGGTTTGGAGAAACCCACGTTAAACTCGGCCCGGTGCCACATACATTCCTCGTAGGGGGACTGTTAAATATTGGCCTGACGATTGCGTTGAGGCAGTTGTCATGCAGTCTCTGACTGTGCGACTTCTGTCGAACTCTCTGCTTTGGCAGAGAGGAACCCGGTCGAGGCTTTGCCGTACGGCAAAGTTTCGTCCGGGTAGGTAGACAGATCTCGAACCCGCCTATGCGGGTTCTAAGCGAATATTTTTTGGCCGAGTCTACGGGATTGGAGAAACCAACGTTAAACTCGGCCTTGTGCCACATACATTCCTCGTGGAGGGACTGTTAAATATCGGCCTGACGATTGCGTCTAGCATGAAACAGAGGTCGCCTCTAAGTGTTGACTTCAATGTTCACTTTTATGTATACATACGCTCTGTCTCTGATATTGAACAATTTATCCCATAAATATAGCACACTTTAAGAGTATACTTCTTCATATATATATATATATATATATATATATATATATATATATATATATATATATATATATATATAAAGATGACGATATAAAAAAAACCGTAAGTTCGCAGGTACACCAATCATGAAAAAAGAAAAAATATTCTGTGAATTCTGTTCACGCAAGAAATATTAAATTTTAAAAATTTATTATACAATGAAAATTTCCGATCAAAATTAGGCTAATAAATATGTATATATCAGGTTACAGATAATTATGCGTGTAAAAGTGACGTCATGAGAAATTAAATTTTTTCCATAAACTGAAGTAAAATATGAAACCAGTTTACGACTGCGGCTTTCCTAACGTGAAATGCATCCACATTATTTAAAGATTGATTAAAAGATTTATAATGGCGTGTAACAATATTTAAAATTATTTCAGTAAAATATATATTTTTGAATATATGTCATTAAAATTATGAAAATATACAAAAAGCAAACATATTCGACTATAATTATTACTGCTTCCTATGAAGGCAAAATGTGCTGACGCAAGTCACGCTTAATTTATATAGATGTTTACGTAAAATGCAAGTTTTTTTGTATTTTCTAAGATTTTTTTTTTTCATAAAAGTTATAATATCTTATTTGATTAATTTTATCGATCATAGTAAAGAATTCTCATTTGGGAGATAAATCAGTAAATGAATCTATAAATTAAGACAAAATTGAAACAAAATATTCATTTATTAATCCAAAATTATGTGCAATGAGACGAGCAATATTGGATTTTCTAAACGGATATATGTATATATATATATATATATATATATATATATATACATATATATAAGCATATATATATGTATATATATATATATATATATATATATATATATATATATATATATATATATATATATATATATATATGCGTCTGAGTGCATGTGCGTGTGAAATATTGCTTTTCAGATTTCATAAATCAGTGTTTTGATTCAATTGATGGTTTATTCGTGTATAAAACCTAAAGGCTTCATTGATCAAGAAATAACCAATTTATGTAGAAATGAATGTAAGCATCTATCTATCTATCTATCTATCTATCTATCTATCTATCTATCGCAAGCTGATCATTATCTATCTATCTATCTATCTATCTATCTATCTATCTATCGCAAGCTGATCATTATCTATCTATCTATCTATCTATCTATCTATCTATCTATCTATCTGAGTCTGTTCATTATCTATCTATCTATCTGTCTATCTATCTATCTATCTATCTATCTATCTGTCTATCTATCTATCTATCTATCTATCTGAGTCTGTTCATTATCTATCTATCTATCTATCTATCTATCTATCTATCTATCTATCTGAGTCTGTTCATTATCTATCTATCTATCTATCTATCTATCTATCTATCTATCTATCTATCTGTCTATCTATCTATCTATCTATCTATCTATCTATCTATCTATCTACCGATCCATCTGTCTAGCTATCTTCGTTCATAATTGTTTTTAACTTATATAAAAATTACATATCTGTATTATATATTTATATTCGTAATTATTTTTTTAATTTTCATAACAAAATATATTATCTCTCTCACTCGAATGTTGTTCATTTTCTTTATATATATATATATATATATATATATATATATAAATTTGTGTGCGTGTACATACATATATATATATATATGTAAGTGTGTGTACATACATACACACACACATTGTTGGTTTGTATTATTTGTGTATCTAAATTTATAGTGATTTTTATTTTTCAAATACGACCAAAACATTATGGCCGTGTTCATTGTTGATATTATTAAGCGTTGTTCCATTCTTTTTTATTAATCACGCTTTCAATAGCTTTTGGATCTTTTTTATATTTGTATGAGACAACACTTTCTTCATAATTTATGTCCAGAAATGAAGAAAATTTTAAGAACACATGACAAATTAAATAAAAACTTAACGGCTGTACCTTATCAGTCGAATTTAATGTAACTGATATATATATATATATATATATATATATATATATATATATGTGTGTGTGTGTGTAGATAGATAGATATTATACTAACAGTAATACTCAGTTGGTAAAAAACCTCGGATAGTAAATCAAAATAAATTGTTACACGTGGAGAAAAAGAAAGAACTCGAAACATCGAAAAACTGGGCGAAACAAATCGTCCATTGCCTTGGGATTTTACTCCAAAGAATAAACCAAAGCGAGTAATAAAGCTGAAAAGTAGAGTGCTCAATACGCTAAGTAGAGCTGAGATAAATAAAATAAATACTAAATGGCCAGGAACCACCTACCTAGGTTTCATCTGAATGGATCTTCAGGGTTATTTAACTAAAGAGGAAATGATACAAAACAATTTTTATTGAATTTTTATTTATTTATTTAGATAGATAGATAGATAGATAGATATACATATACCTACGTTCGAAGTACAACTTAAAAGTTTCGTTGTTCTACCAACTCATCTGGCACGAATTATAGTTCTTGCTTGATGAGTTGTTAGAACAATGAAAAATTTTGTTGCACTTCGAAAGTAGGCATATGTATATTTATTAATATATAATTATTAGCTCAGTCTAAACGCATTGAGCAATATTTTGTATACACCTCATATTAAATTGAGTAAATATTTATTCGTGTATCTGTGTATGCACGCTAGCGCGCTTATATATGATTACTAATAACTAGTTTTTTTATTTTTCTACATTAATATCTATCCATCGATCTTTCTATCTATCTATCTATCTATCTATCTAAATATATATCTATATCTATATATCTATATATATATATATATATATATATATATATATATATATATATATATAGACATATAGATAGATAGATAGATAGATAGATAGACGTTCTTCAGACTAATAAATGGTTGATTGAGTCTGTTTAGACACAGTAATAGTTATATGGGATAAAAATACAGAGTTTATATGAAAACATTGATGTTATGCTGCTCAGGACTTATATTTTAATTTTTGCCTCTGATTTACCAAGTTGTTTAGGTAGCCGAACGCATTCAGAGTTATGATTTTTATTTATTTATTTTCGTTGTTAATATTTTTGCTTACATCACATTCTTGTTCTGACGTAAGGAAATATTTCGCTTGATCCTGAACTCAAATTCACTGTTGATAACTCCAAATAGAATAACTTTCCGACTTAATAAATGTTCTTTTTTTTTTTTTTATTGAGAAACATTATTTTTCTGTCTAAATTATGATACTTATTTACGATAAACAACAGATGGATTGCTAGTAGTATTTGGTAAAAGAATGTCATATTCAGATATTTTTTTTATTTCAGTTGCTACAAGTTTATTTCTTTTTGTTTTGTAAATGTCTGTTTCAGGTTATTCGGCTTTACTTTGTGTTGATTAAATATTTTATCCCCTTTGAATCTGTCTTGATAAATATTAAGTGTAGATAACATATTTCTAGTCACCGTCGTTTTTGTGTTGGTGATACTGACTAGATTAAGCTTATTTGTGTTATTCATTTTGGAAGGGATAATGTAAGCCTTTTTTTCACGTTTTCTTTGGAAGAATTTGTATTTCCTTCATCACGTGAATATTCCGTATTACAAATTATAATTGCTGTTAACTGTTAACTAGAAACGTAAAATTTTCCCAGATTTTATTTTTGCTCTTTTGATGTGAATAGAAGTCTTCTTTAGTGCATTTTCGGTAGAAGTTTAATTTTAGATAATTATCCAGTTAACAAGATAACAAGAAGCAGTAATTGTTTGTTTCTGTTTTAAAAGTTAATAGTTCTTGTCGTTTGTAGAATTTTCGACCATTTCCACAATTACCAAGTATATGACAGATTCCAGCTATAAAAATACAAAACATCATTAATCTGAATATGTTACTCTTTAGAATGAAACCCGTTACAATATATTTTTTCATTTTTTTCGATTTTTCACATACCCACCATTATGCCCGCGCGCACACACGCACACGAGTGTGTGTGTGTGTGTGTGTGTGTGTGTGTGTGTGTGTGTGTGTGTAGAGAGAGAGAGAGGGAGAGAGAGAGAGAGTTTATACATTTTATATGCCCGACCAATGTTAGGAAAAATAATTTTTTGTTGTTGTTTTGACACATTTTGTCCCTCAAGATTTCATTTGTCTAAAATAATCTTTCTATTGATGCGCACGAAGGGGCGAAGAATATAAAAACACAAACGTTGGTCATAGTTGGTGAAAATGTTGGGACAATGAAATTTTAAACTTTAAATTTAATCTTTTTTTTAATAGATGTGCCTGAGGCGCTAATTTCGTTTAGTTAATTTTTCTTTTTTTTATTTCTTCATCACTTTTGTTATTAAGTATCTTACATTGTTATAATAAAGGATCTGCCAAGAAAGTTGAGATGTTGGAAGAATATATATGCAATTTTAGAAGATGTCTATCATCACAATATCGGATACTTAATAACAAACGTGATAAAAACATCTACAACAACAAAAAGTAACTGAACGAAAATGGCTAGGTTATATAGACATTATTATTATTATTATTATTATTATTATTATTATTATTATTATTATTATTATTATTATTCTCCTTCTTCTTTTTCTTCTTCTACTCCTCCTCCTACTTCAGCTCATTCTTGTTCGATTTCTCATTTTTCGTCATCTCTTTCTTCTTGTTTTTGTTCTTCCTTTAGGTTCTCTATTCCTTCAGGGCGTTGGCAATAATGGCTCACCACATTTTCCAGTCCTTTTGTAAATATCTTACCTAAACCCTCTTCTACCATTCATTTACACAAGTTAGTTAGGTAGTTTGTACATTGTTTCGGTTTCTCCTCCAAGGATATACTGTTTTCCTTTGTCCTAAATTTAAATCTTTAATGTTTCAACATTCAAACACACACACACACACACACACACACACACACACACACACACACACACATATATATATATATATATATAGAATTCAACAAATAATAAGGTGAGCAGAATAACTGCGAATAAAGTGTTCACTAATAATTTAAAACAATAATTATTTCATAAGGAATTAATTGAATTTCACAATACTTATCAGTGTTCCATTTAGAGTTTACTGATTCCTCAATCGTAAAGCTTTTTATTCGGTTTTATTGCATTTATACCAGTGGTTTCTTTTCTGGATATGAAGTCCGTAAAAATGTCAAAATGTTCTATATATCCAATTGCTTTCAACTATTTTATAAGCCGTTATCAAGAATGTTTCTATTTTGTTTTTTGTTTTTTTTATTTTTAACCGAATATGAAGATCTATAGTGATGGGAATATTTTTCCGAACATTGTTAACATGTCGCTGTGTTCATAGTTGATAATACTGAGAGTTGTCTTTCTTTTTATTATTATTAACATGTCTATTATTTTTAGCCGTTATTTACATGGGGAAGAGACTAATATGGCTGTATTTTCCACAATTATTTTTGTTGTGGATTCCGGGTTGAAATCCGGTACCAATAAATAATAAACTAGGGAATGAATATATGAAAATAATGTATTAACGTAATAATACAAACTGGTAAAGTAGGTTAGTAGTTCCAGGAATACGGGTAAGTAGCAAAATATATATAGTCTTTGGTATTGAAGTATCGCTGTATGACTTCTTACTGAGTCTACGTGCTCGCTCACTGTAATTACTACAACGCTGTTGCCTCACCATCACTCTTCCGGTTACCTACAACCTTTTACTCTGTCACTTTTGACTCGACTCGACTCTTCGGTTTTGCTCTGTTCCTCGGGTATTCACTGGCAATAGTATAAGTATACACTGGGTGAGTCCATTTGTATAAAAAGGGGTGGACCCCTCAACAATTTTGCTGACTGATTTTGCTAGCTTTTCGTGTGTTTGTTAAATGTGTTCACATTTAGCTATTGTCTGAGAGATGTAAAGTGAGTTTTCTTGATAAACATGTTGTGGTATGTCCAATATATTTATTCATGAATTTGCATTAATCAGGAACGAAGTTCCTTAAAGGATAATTTTGAATCTTGCAGGCGAGGTTTGTTGTTTACGATGAGGTTGTTTTAAATAATTAATTTAATTATCATTTTCTCGTCGACGATGGGTGTGTATTTATTTATAATGTTGCTAAGTGAAAATTCACCCTGTTTATAATTAACATTTATTTGATTTTTATAGAAGATATTTATGCTATTGTTGTTATGCGTATATTTATTCTTGTTGTTACTTACTTCAGAAAAAAAAAAAAGAATGAATTAATCTACGAGCGTGTTGTGTTTTGTTTAACGATCAAAAGCAAACACTTTTAAAACAACGTTGAAAATCTGGCTTGCAGTTGCAAAAAAAAATCTCAGAGACTGACATGTCTATACACAAAAAAACAAAACAAACAATAACCTGTCCATGGTGGCGCCAGGGGTGAGAGTACAGCCTTTGCCACCGAAACTGGTTGCCTTCCCTGGTTGGCGTTTGACGAGGGCAGGTCATCGCACGTGCTTTCACACGTTGTATCTAGAAACGAAACTGATGTTGTTTGGAAAATCTTTATTAACTAACGTCCTTTTCTCGTTGTTTAATTTTTTAAAGAATAACGGAAAAAACGATGAAATCTCGTCCGCTCTCTTGAGGAAAATTTTTATGAAACTTTTTTTCTATTTAAGTGGACATTCACTTGTAACATTTAGGTGTCAAGATATTTATATACGTGTGTGTGTGTGTGCGTGTGTGCTTGTGCGTGTGCGCGCGCGTTAGTGAATTTTCGGAAACAATAAAAGAATTTGTATAATAAAACAGACGAATAAATAAGTATATTCTATATGCTATAGATTTGGAGTTGTACACTTCGAGAGAAATACGCGGCCAATTCTCTTCTGAATGGTAACATTTAAATTCCATAAATTATTACGAAACTGCAAAATTCTAGCGCATTCCCTTTTGCCTACATATAAACTGTACATCATATTATTGGCCACTTCATGTTTTATCGATATATGACTACTTATTGAAATCTAAAGATTTCTTTGTTAAATAATGACAACTCCTATCAGCTAAGTTAGGATGAAAGCGTGTTTTTTTCTGTGCAAATGTAAACATGCCGTTTGAATGTTACGGCATGAATTGCAAAGTTTCCATCTAATTTAACAGAAGAATAGAAATTTCTGAGTATTTCACGACATTTAAGATGTAAAACAGGGCCGGAAATTACAATACGGATCGGCAGATTTTCATTGAAGATACCGGAATATTCACTTGTAAAGATTGATGAGAATAATTTGAGTATTTGTATCTCGCTGACATATTTCCAACTTTCATATTAAAACAGATATAATAAAGGTCGGGTTTTGTCTAGTTACTAACTTCGTGCGCCTTGTGGTAGCGAGGAAGTGTAAAAGGAAGTAAGTCTTATTGAATAATTTTCATCTTTCTCTTGTACACATAAACATCTATATTCTCAAACAAGTATTTTTAAATATTCGCAGACGCTTGCTTTATCGTAAGAAATCTAACAGTAATAATAATAAATAAGCTGTTATTCCAAAGACTTAAATGTTTTTCTTCTTTAAATGTCACCAATTTTTTCATCTTCGCCGAAATCAATTGCAAAATGTAAAATAATAAAATAGAAATAAAAACCTAACGATTGCGGGGATAATAAGAATCCTAAAAAAAAATGGCTGACATTTGATTTCTGTTTTTCTCTCTTTGGTCTATTCTTTTTTTTCTTTTTTCATTTTCATTATTTGCGGCCTATCGCTTCCAATGAAAAAAAGAGTAAATATTCATTGTTTGATACAAGCTTTTGCAACCGATAATTAAACGGAGAACTACATGACTCCAAAATTATTTATTATTTCTATTTCTTGATCATTCATCTAAATGTGGACGTGATTTGAACAATTGACTATCAGACATTTTCCAGCCCACTGAATTAATCATTGAAAAGTAGAGCAAAAGACGAAAGACGACCTCGAACTCTTCATGATCCCATCGATGTACATGAAACGAGATGCGGAATGCCCCTTTTGTTCAACTCCATGATTTATGGGGTCCTGCTTTTGAATATTCATACTATTATGAACATAAGAGATCAGAATAAAAGTTGGATATTCACCTACTGCACAATTAATTGTTGCAGGATATTAAAAGATTACCTGTAATGATATAGAAATATTAAATACCTAACCATTTTATTAAGGAATCACAAAAGAAATATAGACAATAACAATGAGATGTCTAAATTTATGCAATCTGTGAGATAATTTTGAAATCTTTTAAAGATGTGAATCCCTCTCACTTTACGTTTGTGATTGCTGCTAAGGGAAAAGAGAGATTAATTTTAAAATCAGAAGGATTTAAGTAAATATCGAAAAATGATATCATATGTAACACCAACTTTCACCCTGAAGTGGTCTCAATATATCTACTGGATATTATCTACAAAAGTAAATTATATGTTAAACTGATGATGACCGAAAACGTAGGAGACTTCAAAATAATATACTACTACGATATTAAATGTAAATATTAATGGGACATTTATGTTAACAAATACAGCGTACTTTAATGATAACTTTAGTTATAAAAAAAATAAATAAGAAGCGAGAAAACATTTGTGAGAAAAGATTGTAAATCTGTAGAAGAGACGATAACATATGAAGATCATTGGTTCGTTTTATTTATGTCTTTCATTTGCTTTTTAATTCAGTTATTTAAGATGAATTTAGACATTTGTTTTTTTCTTATTTGTTATTGTGTGAATTCTTGCTTAACAGTGTTTCAGTGGGAGAATGATTTATCTTGTTAATCACATCCGGCATTTTTTCGGATAGCCAAGAAAGAACTAAACATCGATTGCAAGAAGTTGGAATGCATGGTTGTTAGGAAAAGGAACAGTCCAACATTCATATTGTAAGTTGAAGATACCAGGAACAAACATAGAATTTAGATTTCTGGGAAATGTTTTAACAGAGGACGGAAAGTGCAATACTGAAATCCGTAGGCACATTGGGATCGCAAAAGATGCCTTAGAAAAGCCAAGTAAAGTATTAAGAAACAGAAATATTTTGTTACAAACAAAGAAAGGAAGGGTTTATGTATGTAATATCAGTCCTCTTATATGGCTGTGAATGCTGGACAATCTCCTCACAGATGAAAACGATACTTGAAGAAACAGAAGTTTGGTTCTACAGAAGGATGCTAGGAATAACATGGAACGAATATGTGAACAGCGATGAAGTTTTAGAGAAAATGGAAACAAAAAAGATATTTATACTTAATATTAGAAAGAGACAGTTAAGATTTCTAGAGCTCATGTGGAAAGAGGGTTTACGAAATTACAGGACAAATTGAAGTCAAGAGGGACAAACGAAAACCATGCATATCCTACCCTAGCAAACTTGAGTAAATGGATGACAAAGCAGGGATTAGGGGAGATAACAAAGAGACAAAATTTCTTAATAGATATATACAAAAGGCAAGAAATTGTGGATAGCCATGAATAGGGACGGCACAAAGAAGAAGAAGAAGAAGAAGAAGAAGAAGAAGAAGAAAACGAACAAGAAAAAGAACTGGTAATTCTCTCACAATTATGATTTTGTGGGTGAGGTTCTGATAATAATACTCATTCTTTTTTCTTTCTTGGGAATAATTTGTTCATTCGTTTTTGGGTTTTTTTACAAGGTAAATGTTAAGTTACTGTCATTATTATCATCCACTACCCATAAATATTATATATATGGGACGGGACTAGTTAAGATATCATAGTAACATTGCTGTATTGGTTGCAAGAGTGTGCAGTGTAAATTAGATTTGTTAATGAAAGAGAAAATATTACAGTTGATCTATCAGTGATTGACTCCAGCTAAGTTAATGGTAGGACAACGAAGACGAGCTCTCTCTTCCTTTCTCTCTCTCATTCTCTTTTCTCTCTCTCTCTCTCTCTACCTCTTCCCCTCTCTCTCTCTCTCTCTATCATATTTTAAGCCAAGGGCAACATTTATACTTTTTCTGTAATCAATAATATAATATCATGAATTTGCGTTAAAGAAGCAAACAAATTATAAAACATGTGATGGTGACATCCATAATCATTGCAATAACGAGAATGGTTCTAAAGACTTTGGTAAAGAGATGAAACAAAATGAAGTTAGGATCAGCTTTCAAATACTTGTCCCAATACGTTCGTTAAACTTTGTCATTTCTTTTTTGGATAGTTCAATTCCGTCTTTTGTTTCTCTTTTTTTCTCTGTTCATTACAAAGATTGAACATTTCTCAATTAGAAATTCTATTATTTATTTATTTATTGACACCGCAAAAATGTAATTGTTTGCTCAGTTAAAAATAATAGGGATAATCTCATTTCTAGAACACGATAAAGTCTTAAACAAAATACCAAAGCTCATTTCAAAATGTAGAGCCAAAAAGAAATTCCTACTAAGCAACCTACAACTGCACCATGAATCAAGATGTCTAAATAAAACCCATTAACGTAAATCAATTAAAAATTTTCTTCAAACACAAAAACTTAGCACCGAGAAAAATAGTGAATTGTAAACTAAATAAATAAATTAAATATATAAACAAATATAATAAATAAGCATGTTAAAAGACATAGACGTAAGTAAAATAATCGCATTAGGTTTAAAGAAAAGAACAGGAAAGTACAAATCTCTTTCCTTCCCACTTTCCTTAATCCATTAGTGACATAGATATTGTTCATTCATATGTCCACATTATCTCTCTCTCTCTCTCTCTCTATATATATATATATATATATATATATATATATATATATATATATATAGAGAGAGAGAGAGAGAGAGAGAGAGAGATGTATATATTTCATGTCCACACTCCCAATTTAGAGAAATATTAGTTGACAATACATGTATACTCCACCAAGAAAAATTTTAAAAAATCAAATATTTAGGCCCTCTATATAAGAAAAATACAGCGTACACTTAATAAGATTAGGTAAGAGTATAGCAATAATGTTTTAAAAAGTCTATAATAGCAATGCATGTAAAATAAATAAATTGTAATTATAAAAAAATAAAATCATGTAAATTAAAGTTAACTCTCTTTGTAAAAACATAATAGCTTTAACATTTAAATTTTAAAATAATTATCACAGAGCGCATTTACGAAAAAATTCACAACTAACAATTACATTTTTTTGTCTTAGGATTTCACCTCTGAAGATGATCTCGGATGAGACTAAAAATACTTGGGAAAATAAAATGAATTAAAAAACTACGGCGCCTTTGTTAATATGAGTCAGCGAATTCGAGAGGATTAAAATAAAACTAAATATACATATGTCATGATTACTTAACCAAGCATGGTTGAATCAAGATATGCTGCCTAAAACCACATGCACACATCTCTCCCTCTCTCTCTCTCTCTCTCTCTATATATATATATATATATATATATATATATATATATATATATATATATATATATATATATATATTATAGAGAGAGAGAGAGACTTAAAGAGAGAAAAACGTGTAAATAATTTGGCGTGTGTAAGCGAAGGTAATGTGTATGTGTATGTATTATTATTCACAAAGGTTAGTTTCGCATAGGTTAAGTAATGGGGACTGAAATCGTTATTATGTTGTAATAAATCTGCAACGAAATCCTACTAAGTGTTATAACACGACGAGGTGTTCACATACGTGCACATAAAATGTAATAAAGACATTTACATTCCAGCAATACTAGAAAAACCTTTAGAAGTCTTTTCATACCAACTCTTTCCTAAATAAGCAAAGTTTTCAAGATTAACAAAAATATTTTCTCTTATCTGGAATATTCAGTGAAAATGTCATTTATCCTTCATTTTCCTAACGACACTTCTTTTTTTATGAATCTTTAAAAGCAACATCAATATTATGCATCATAATAAAAATAAAAAACTAGTAGATAATTTCCAGCATTTCTATTCCATTGGCAATATCCAAAGCTTCCCAAAAAGCGTCCATCTAAAAAATGACATTTTCGATCTTTATGCTCCCATAAAACGATAAAAGGAACATCATTCGTATTTCATCTGCAATTTGTTATTCGAATTTTGACATGTCCAACGAAAGTAGAAGATATTTGGATTTGCAATGATTGTTGACACCGGCCACCAATAAGTTAATGCCCTCAAAGTTGTCATGGCAATGATTTCTCCCATTCAAATTTACTATCTGTCTATCGCTTTCTTTGTTTCTCATATATATATATATATATATATATATATATATATATATATATATATATATATATAAATGCATCCTTTTAACAAACCGATGGAGTTTTAGAAATTTAAACGTTATTTTTAGTGGATACGCTCGGTTTATTTATCAAACACCATATTTTATTTATTCTCGTCTGCTGGTCTGAATGTTCCAGAAGTCTTATTAAAGGAAATCCTGACAGAAAACGCAAATTTTTCTTCAATAAGATGTCTCCGTCATTCAGGCCGGTAGACGAAAATAAATCACTCTTTAATAAATAGACAGAGCCTCTACACAAATCCAATTGTGCATTAAAAATAACATATCATTTGCAGTTACTGAAGATACTTTTTAAGTCATCTCTAAAATAAAGCCGATAGTTCTGTTTTTTGTGTTTCTTTCCAGCGGAAGGCAACACCATAGATTTCATTATTGTATTTTCTCTGTTTATTTAAGCAAGAGAAGTTAAAATATTGAAATAATTATATAACTAGTGGCAGTTAGAAAACCGATGCGATTATTTTCGTAGTAAACAAAGATTTGAAATTCGCTGTTCGATAGCATCATTTCTTTTTCAACATTTATCAAATTTAGCTTCGACATAAAATTAAATTGAGTCATATCGAAACAGGAAGATGTTTTATTCGCTTTAAAAATCCACATCTGATTTTTTGGCATTTTTCCTCCACTGAAACACCAAACTGGGAATCCGGATCTAAAATACGCTTCTCGCTAAACGGGTAAACGAATCGTGCCAGTCACACGTATACTTGTTTCAAATAATGAATGCTTGAAAATTTGTTCACGAAGTATTCAGTTTTCAAAATTTTAATAGACAATCAGAGGAATAATTTTAGTGCCTACGACAATTCATTCTAGCGTTATTATGGGCAGGACCACTCTTCTAAATATGTAACTGGATAATATAGTTTTTAAAGTTCTGGCAAGAGACGCCGCCTAGTAATGAGGATAAACTTGAAAATAAAATTCCTAAAAACCTTTTCTCTATTTCTTTAAGCTGACATTCTAAGCGTAGCTTTGATGTGGCTCAAGGCCGAAAGTATGGGGCACCCAGTGAGAATCGAACTCACTACTGAGAAGCAACTGATTTTAGCAAGACAAGCTATCTAACCATTAAGTCTATATAGGTAGTACCTAATTTTATGTTTCCAGAAATAACTTGAAAAACAAGAAATAAAGTTTGATTCTTTTCATTTTAAAAGAGCATTTTTTTTTTTAATTCGGTGACCATTTGGAAAGAAAGTTATGCTATCTTCTCGCTCGTGGAACTCTCTTCCAGCTCCATGCTTTCCAACCAACTTTTATCTACAAAAATTTAAATATATTGTCAATCGCTATCTACTGCCCTGCTGGTTACTCTTTCCACTCCCTGCTGATAATTAATGTTTCTGTTCCAAATTCTTCCACACCTTGTGTTTAATGGCTTTACGGTTTGCATGGAGTGATACCGATTAAAAAAAAAAAAAAGGAAATTGATAAGAATCGAGTTTAAAATGAAACGGACAATTATTCGGAAATTTCTGTATTTCCCCAAAAAGATTTATGTTATTATTAGTCAATATTTTCGTAATTTAGCAACAAAATTGCTAGTTAGCAACCAAAGTTGTTAAAAATTTCAGGATATATTTATATTTGAAATAAAAAAAAATGAGTATTGATAGCTGTTTCGAGTTTTCAAATCCATCATCAGGCATTATATTTACATTGGTGAATTTTTTTAAATTCAAATGTCTCTGTACAAACTTGTAACTATATTCTTAGAAAGAGTGGATAATAGAATAATTCCAAATTGTTAGATAGAGACGTAGAAGAAAAAAGATACTCTTTACGTATTTGTTGTTAATGTATTTTAATTGAGTTAGTAATTAAATACATATTTATTTTACATTGAAGTTTTCTCTTATTACTTGTATTATGTACGTGTGACGGATTACAAAATTATATCAGTTTTTCAGCTATTAATTTTTTTTGTATTAGTCATATTTTCGTTAACTTGACGGTTTGTAACTGTTTTATGCAACTAGATGTCTGTATGTCAAAGTGACTACATATAATTGTATCTTTATTTATTCTTGTTAATTTAGGAAAAATAACTTGTGACATAAGAAAGGGAAAACTTCATACAGCAACAAGGTTTTATAATGTTTTTCCTTGATAACAATCCAAATTTGAAAATTGCAAAAAAAATGTTGAACACAATAACCAAAGAAGAAATGGCAAAAAAAACGAAATTAATGGATAGACAAAAATATATTTGAATAATCCTGTGAATGCAAAGAAAGACGATTCTGAATAAGAATATTGGCTAAAGGCATGAACACACACTACAATATTTAATTAAACAGTAGAATGCGAAATTTTTACGTTCGTAGCATAATAACATGAAAATTGATTACTCAGTATTAAGTTTTAGAGAAAGGTGCAAAGCTACAATGGATGGTCTAGATGGCTGATCTAGAGGTTGTGCCTGCATGGAAATGGTTAACATGAAGACAATATTGGTGAGTGAAGTAATATTTTAGTTTAATTTTATACACAGTCAAATTAAATATTTATTGAAATTGTTGTTGGTGTCAAAATAAATGCACGACATTATTTAAGTTCTTGGACAAAATTTTATTTGAGTGATACAGGTGCGAAAAAAAGAGCATTAATTTAAAATGTAAATGCTTACAAAATAACGTTCTTTCCTTATACTGCAAAACTAATTATTGCCCGATATGAAAAAAGTGTTTGAAAGTCATTAAATTAATGGAATGTCTTCTTATATCTTCAGACAGGTGCGAACTTGCGGTCCCCCATTGAAGGACATTAAAGAATGGGAAACACTATTCAAACACAGAAAATCTCTGGGAATAAATAAAAAGAAAACTGTTGTAAATAATATTATGTTTGAAACAGTAGAAGAATTAATAGAATACAACAACAACAAAAAAAAAAAAAGGTTTAAAGTGATAAAATATACATTATGCAAGATATCGTTTCTGTTTCTGTAACAAGCCAGTGTTTTTTTTTTCTTTTTTTTTTTTTTTTGAGTAGGCTGTTAGCCTACTGCACAAAACCCAATCTGAAGGATAAGGTTCTGAATTCCGAGTTGTCCTTCTCCTAGACTAGTTGCCACCCAAGGCTGTAAGATCTTGTCTGTCCCGCTATTTACCCATAGCTGGGGGGAGAAGAAGAGGATTCATACCTTTCCCAAGGATATTAGCACATAAGTGATTGTAATGGATACGAGTGGAATTCGACCTCGGCCCTCAAATTCCTCAATCCGAGCCGGTATCCATTACTGTGCCTTCTCAAAATGATAAAATATGACGGATCAATAGATAAAATATCCATTAATTTCGAAATTGCTCTCTTTAAGTTTAGATAGAGAAGATATGAAAATTTCGAGAGTATATGATTTCTCTTAAAAGCAAAATACAGCCTTGCTTGATTGGCAAAAGTTCTTCGTAGATTAGTCGGTTAAAGCACGTCGGATCTAATGACGTTTCCCTTTTCCCAGGAGGACGCAAGTTGAAATCTCGTCGGAGAGAATATATTTTTCTTTAATAAAATTTCTCGAATATGCAGAGCAGTAGATGAAAATAAATATAATATTAAATAAATAAACGGAGCGTCTATTCAAATATGAGTATCCACTAAAAATAGCTTTTAAAGAGTTAAAATCTGTCGGGTTAATAAATAAAAAAAATCCATGGTTTATTGTGTTAAAAAATAGATATTTCTTGCCAATTCTATCATGTAGAAGTAATTTGACCCAAAATGATTTGAGTTCAAAAACACACAAAAGTAAAACAAAACTGGAAAGTTGAGTTTTCAAGTGGAATTAATTGAAACTAATATATCCGGAAGAGGCATGGCATGTGGAATTAGATCAATTTACAACCGTGGATTAAATAAAGGGTTCGGTTCGAAATTTCCAAGAAATATCACCTGAAGAAGACCAGAACGTACAACGGCCTAAACGTCGTGACTGTGACGATAAAGATGAGTACAGCAGTCTGAACAATGTAAATAGTGTCTAAGTAAAATAGATCTACAACATTCATACACCTTAAAATATCTCTGCGAATACATGTAAACATATATTCTTGCATACATATTAATCGAGTATGCATATTGCTGCCTTAAGAGCCAGTTACCCTCCTTACTATCATGGATGGGCTGATTCATTCATGATAAGTAGTCCTAGGTAATTGTCGAGGAAGAAGATAATACTATTGTGTTTCACCGACCTGTTCGGCCGCTGTTTAACGCCTGATTTTATTTTTTCCGTTCTTTTCTTGATTTTTTATTTTTTATTTTTGAATCTGAAGTTTGTGTTAAGGTTAAAAATTTAATTTTCTTACGTTACGTTTTGCCGATTATTTGTGACTTAATTATTGATTTTTACTTTTCAGTTTTTTCTTTTACTCTCTCCCCTAATTCATATTTTATCTTAGTTTTCCACCTATTTTTTTATTAGGCCTCTTCATTTACTTTTCTACTTACATGGACATTATTTTTTTCTGTATTCCCTGCCCAACATTAATTTCAGTTAATTCTTTTCATAACTTTTGTTTACCTTCCATATTTTGACGTTTTACCTCGTATATTTCTTTAAATAGTTCTCATGACGTCTGCGTTTTATTTTCTTGTCTATCTTTTCGTTGTTTTATTTGTAGCAAGACTTGTTTTTGTTTTGTTTTGTTTTTTTCGTCTAACGTCGGCCATTTAGGTTTAATCTTTAGACTTGTTATTTAACTTATTTGTTTCCCTGTTTTCCTTTGTTGTTTACCTTTTTACCGTACATGATTTTTTTTCTATATTTTTTACACGTGCAAAAGTTCTTTGAACCAAGTTTTTGCCTTGTTAAATTTGTCATTTCTTTCTTTCTTCATTTTGAAGGAGTTTCGTGTTTTTGATTTTTATGTGTCTGTATTTCCATTTTTTATTTATAGTTTATTTTTTCGTATAACGTCGGCCATCTTGGTTTAATCGTAACATTTTTATTTTACGTATTGTGTTTCCCTGTTATATATATATATATATTATTTTTCTTAATTTTTTACTCGTCCAACCGTTTGCTGATTTGAATCAAGTGTGTCTTGTTAACTTTTTTATATTTTTCTTCATTTATTTCTTCCATTTGAAGAACGGATTTTAAGTCTTGACTATTGTGTGTGAAATTATTTTATCTATATTTATCTTTCATCTCTTTTATAAGTTTGTTTTATTTTCTATCTAAAATTTTTGTTTTATTTCAAAAAAATGGTCTGCTTTTAAGAATTGTTAATTTTTCAAAAAAATAAATTTATTCATTCAAAAAGAAAAAATGTCTCAGTTTATCTCATCAGTAAGAATTAGTCAAAAAATTATTTGGTCCCAAGAAAGACCCACCAAATAAAGTGAAATTACCAATGCACCTATTGACCAAAGTAAAGAAATGATGAATAAAGCCAATCTATGGTTTTTACCAAACTGAATGAAGAAGAATGTATGGTAGCCGGAAAAAAAAAATTAGCACCAAGACGAACGAGAAATAATCTATGGTGACCAAAAATGGCTAAAAATCGGAAGAACAGACTGAAACTCCAACAAGTATATTGACCTGAGAAAAGTAAAAAATCTGAAGAAACACATACGACATAAAACAAAAACAAACACAACGTAGCGGTCGGGAGACGACCTCTTGCTGGAAGTCCCGGCAGAAATGCATTATCAACATTACGGTTTTCCCGGAGAAAGCCAAGAACTTCGCTCATCTTGTCATAGAAGATGGGCTCTAGACATATCCCTTGGAACAAGAGAAGTTGAAAGAAAAATTATGTCAATCTTTGTGGTGGACAAGCGTTCGCGCAAAATTTGTCGCTCCACAAAAGACACCGTAATAAAATCGTTGACATCTCCAGGGGTTAAACTACAGAGACTCGTTAAAGGATTTTTTTTCCTTTGAGACATACTGCTACCTACGCCTGATGAATGCGAAGCCACAAGCAGTCGAGATCTCATAACCAAAGACCTCATTCAGAACAGGCGTAGGACCAAAGTTTCAATATACGAGATCCTTACGTCGTGGAGCACTTGGTTTGGTTGCTTATCCTTTGTCAATTCGTATATATATTCAGTGCTTCCTCTGATGAATTGATAGGGGAATTGAGGAATGGAGCTTCGAAATAGGGATTGATAGTAAGACCTTCGTCTCCATCCCCAACTGTCTATATGAATAGGACCAGAAAATGCCTATTATCGTCACAGGCCGAAGAATGCTGGAAATGTGGAGATACTGTTGACCTCGCCTCTTCCTACGCAGAGAAGACTTCTGGAGTTCTGGATCCCGTCATCCCAAATCCCCCTCTGGTCGCGTCTACTGTTTCCGTCTTACCTTTAATGAACATGCCAGTAACCAGGACTGGTATGGTGAAAACCCCAGTTGGGTCCGTCTCACGGCCCCCATTCCCTAAAAATCCTATGCCCGTCTCTTGTGCGGTTTCGGAGAAGGAAAATGGAGGAATGGAATGGCAGGTGGTTGGTAAGACTAAACAGAAACTCCGGGTAGCCTGACCTAGTCTCACAAAAGCACCTGCGTGTAAGAGACAGTCCCATTCCCAGTTCTGAGGGCGACTCTACTTTGATCGTATTCGACAGCAGAAATTAAAGTATGATCCATCTTTCGAGAAAGTTGCAAAAATTGGAGGAGGCACTTAAGGAGAAAGTTCTTCAAAATTCTTGCTCGGCACTGTCTTCAGCATCCACAAAACATGGCTACTCCTCCAGTCCTGAGGTGCTTATCTCTCACTCTCTCTAAAATGACACCCTTAAAAAAAAGTCACCATTCCAAAATCATCATTTAAGGGCCATCCCACCTCTTCCAGTACCCTCAGTAACTCTACTCCATCTCCCTGTTCACATTCCCACCGGCACACCTAAAAGGTTCATCACCTGAGTCGACAGAAGCAACACACAAGAAAAAACTCAGACGCGTTTTTAATACAAGGGAAGACGTGTGCAAGGTTTCTAAAGATCAGGAGGAGATGGCATTATCGCAATGCAAAAAGATTAATGATCTAAAATCCCTCATAAACTTTAATTCTGTAGATAGTCTTGATATTGAGGACCCGGTGATTTTCCCCAAGGCCGAAAGATTTTTAACAGTAGTATGGTCGGGTCAGGGAGCTCAGTAAATTTGGGACATGGTTGACAATGTCAACAATACATTTGGGATTTTCCCGCTTTAGCATTTTTAATGATTCCAATTCGAAAAAAATGAAAACAGTTTTACTCTGGGAGGTTCCCGCGTTTGGTTCAACCATCTCTTTATAGAGCCTTAAAACTAAGATTTCCCAGAAAATTGGTGGTCTGTCTCATGATATTACCATCAGTACTGAGATGAGAACAGGATCAATGGGAGAGGCCGTCGGTGTCCTCATCCCGGCCATATTCAATGCAGAAGAGCAACCCTAATCGATCTGAGAATGGCACTCTGGTTAGCTAGTGTGAATGACATTGTTCTGTCTCGCAGGTCGAGGCTTTCTCGAAACCTTCAGCAACTAGGAGTGAATGTTTGTTGCGTGTAGGGGACCTGTTTTTCAACTCGTGATCATGAGGACATTCTGTCTGGGGGATTTTCTCTCTATTCAGCATGTTTTAATGTTTGCTCGAGAGGAGATACCTGACTAGTAAACAGGTGTTGGAACGCAGCCTGTTCTCTTGACTTCGCAGCTCCGACGGGCAAGCTTTGCGTGCTGGATGTTACTATAAAAGATAAGGCTCTTCGTCTAATTGAGATTTCTGCGTCCAACGATCATTCTGAGCGACCTGATTTGTTACGGCGGATCGAGTCGTTTTTTACGACATCGTGTCGGTAAGTTTTAGTGAGGGATTTGAATGCCGTCCTTGATTCCGATATGGATCGTATATAACCATGACCAGGTACTAACAACTAAGACATGAACAATTTTGGAACCTTATTGATAAGTTTGATCGTGTCGATAAGTACCGTATAGAATACCCTCGGGAAGTAGTGTGGACTTGGACAAATAGCAGCAGCTCGGCTGCGTATGTGTGTTCCAGCTACATCATCCTAGTCTTAGGAGAGTCGATACAGAGCTCTTAGAGTGCCTAAGGTTTAGTTATATAGTTTATTTAGATCGTAGGCTCGTCTGGGTTTGTGTAAACTTATATAAGCCTAAGGTTAAGATGGCTGGCTATTGGAAATTAAAAAAAGAATCCTTATTTGGTGAGCAAGATTTCCGGGACTAACTACTACTAATGCCGCAAAGGGAACTGATGGGAGCTGTCGTTGGGAATATGTGGTGGGATAAATTAAAATCCAAAAATCTAGATAGATTAGAAGCACAAACGGTATGTGAGCTATTTGATCGGGCAGTAAAATACCGTGATAGCGGTGATGTAGCTTTAGCTAAGGCAGAGTTGGCCACCTTGCTTATGGAGCTCTGGAAATTCGGGCTAGGTTAAGAAGAATGTCTTCTGAGGCAACGAATATGTCCGCTGAATTGCGTGCAAAGGAGGCTCGGAATGCATCTCATCGACATATCGCGTGCGTCACATTGCCAGATAATCAGACCGTGACATCAAACGCGTTTATACGTGTTATATGTGAGGCTTTTCGGGATTACATTCGGGATCTTTTCAACAGAGAGGCCGCTCTGGGCACTGCTCATTTCGACGCCTATTTAGCCGACTTTCAGCTGGGTTTGAGTGTACCAACACAGAGTTCGTAATCTGGGAAGCGCTGAATCAGATTGGCATGGATAAAACTTCAGGATTAGATGTTCTACAATACGAAGTGTTTTTGAGACAAGCACCCGTTTTTGTCCCTTGGCTGGCACTGATTTTCAACAACTTGTTTAAGCAAGGGCCTATACATCAACGTTTCACCAGGGGTGTGATCAAGTTGCTTCCCAAGGACAAAGCGGTGGGGATGGGATAGGTAACTTTCGGCCTTTAACAATGTTAAATACAGAGTTTAGCCAAATCTTAGCCAACCGTTTGCGGGCTGTCCTCTTTAATGTGACTCACTCCGAACACACTTGTGTTGTGAAGGGCAGGACTATTCAGGATAACCTTCATATGGTACGCATGGTCATCCAGCAAGTTGTTAGTGAAGCCACTCAGATCAATTTAGATCAATCCAAGGCTTTCGATAGTGGGGACCATCGATTTCTGGAAGCCGAAATGTCGGTGGCTTATTTGGAGCGTACTTTCACACATAGATACGACTTCTGTATGCGTCTCCCGGTATGCTGGTGGAAGTGAATGGGATTTGATCGGAGCTGTATTTTCTCGCTCCATTGGCCAAGGTTGTTCACTTTCGCCTTTGCTTTACGTTCTTGCGTTGGAACCTTTCCTACATAAGTTAAAGGCGAATCCGGTCCTACGCGGAATTTCCCTACCTGGTGCTACTAACGCAACCACTTATTCCGCCTATATTGATGAAGTTTCAGTTCTTGTGTCGAACAGAGCCGAGATTGACGAAGTTAGCAAAGAAATCGGAGGGTATCAGACGGTGTCAGGGTCCAAGATGAACCGCGATAAGTCTGATGGATTGCGGTTGAGTGCGGGGAAGGGAGATTCTCTTCCCGGAGATTTCCTGTGGATGGCCGGGCTGGTCAAGATACTCGACGTCTGGTTCAGTCCCAATGTCTTGTTGAAATTGAAATGGTCGGATGTGCAGCAGAAAGCCGAGGCCGCAGTTCGTCTGTAGTCCCGGAGGAATCTTTCCTTAAATGGGAGGGCGACAGATTTTCTATACATCCACTTCCGTATCCCATACTAATTTCATTAGCAAGGCTCTTGTTCTTCTTGTGCGGAGGCAAGTCATCTAATGTATGTCAGGAGATCAGTTACCTCCCCCCTTCTGAAGTCGGTCTTGGTATCCTTTGCGTCGCGTTCCTAGATCGAATGTGTCACGATTCAGATGAGGAGGGCGAATTCTAGACGGAAGACGCCTGTAAGAACTTCCAATCCCTAAGAAGTGTGCACTCGTACATTCTCACTTTGGCCTTGTGCCACACTTTTATATTATACTAATAAATATTAAGATAATACTACTGAAGTGACTTGTTTAGCTGTTTGACTCTGTCGAGTTACGTGTTGTGTCTTGCTAGACCCCATACCACAATATAATATATATATATATATATATATATATATATATATATATATATATATATATATATATATATATATATATAGATACACAGTTGTATGCACACATTCATAAATACAAGTCTTGTTTTCCCATGAATTATTGTTCAGATATTTTGCTGATCATCAGACCCAGTTTGGTCAGTTGGAGTGAGATGAAGCAAAACTAATGTTGTGGTCAACGAGTCGTGATCAAAGGCGAAGTTGTCTTCCTTTCAGTCGTCATGTCCTTTCATACTTCGTTCGGATTTGATGTTGCAATGAACATAGATTTACGCTGGTTTCAGGGTCAAAGAGAAAGTAACAGACAAGTCGAGTAGAGAAGGAAATGATAGTATAAATCGGTTCCTTATTTTTTTATCTTCAAGATTTGTCTCTATTTCACCCTCTATCAAATCTATCCATCATAGATTATTCCCTATCTATCTATCTATCTATCTATCTATCTATCTATCTATCTATCTATCTATCTATCTATCTATCTGTCACAATCTATTTATACATCCGTCTATCTGTCTATCTCAGTCTATTCATATCTATCTATCTATCTATCTATCTATCTGTCACAATCTATTTATACATCCGTCTATCTGTCTATCTCAGTCTATTCATATCTATCTATCTATCTATCTATCTATCTATCTATCTATCTGTCACAATCTATTTATACATCCGTCTATCTGTCTATCTCAGTCTATTCATATCTATCTATCTATCTATCTATCTATCTATCTATCTGTCACAATCTATTTATACATCCGTCTATCTGTCTATCTCAGTCTATTCATATCTATCTATCTATCTATCTATCTATCTATCTATCTATCTATCTGTCACAATCTATTTATACATCCGTCTATCTGTCTATCTCAGTCTATTCATATCTATCTATCTATCTATCTATCTATCTATCTATCTATCTATCTATCTATCTATCTATCTATCTGTCACAATCTATTTATACATCCGTCTATCTGTCTATCTCAGTCTATTCATATCTATCTATCTATCTATCTATCTATCTATCTATCTATCTATCTATCTATCTCGTTCTCTTCATATCTAAAAAAAAGTGATAAAAACAAAAACAATTGCTTAGGGATATTAAATGAGATCGGGTAGACAACATGCCTAGACGGGTCTGTAAATTAAATTTAAAAATGTATAATTTTCATGGATCTAACATCTTCAGCGTTTGCTTTATAATCTATGCTTACGTTTTATTTCCCCTCCAGACTCCTACTGATATAATTCTAACAACAAAGATATTATTTTAATTCAATGAAGTCTTTATGAAAGAGGAAACGCTTTAAACAAGACATTTCCACTTTGTCATGCATTTACCTAACATTGTTCTTATCAATAGAATTTTTCATATGATATTCATCTATCTATCTATCTATCTATCTATCTATCTATCTATCTATCTATCTATCTATCTATCTATCTCAGCAAGATTCAAATTTATCTATCTATCTATCTATCTATCTATCTATCTATCTATCTCAGCAAGATTCAAATTTATCTATCTATCTATCTATCTATCTATCTATCTATCTATCTATCTATCTATCTATCTATCTATCTATGTTTGTTAATATCAATCTACATATTTGTCCCAGTTTTTTCATAATCTATCGATATATCTAATTTTCTCTATTTATTTATTTCTTTTAATTCATTTGTCAGTATGTACAAAACTCATTTTATGCAAAATCTATGCAAAGGACGGTGTAAATTTTATCTCACTCTCTTTCTTTCAATTTATTATTCTCTTTCTCTGTATCTATGCATGTTTGTATGTATGTATGTGCACATAAACATGTACACACACAGATATATATATATATATATATATATATATATATATATATATATATATATATATATATATATATGCATGTACATATAAATGTTTAATAAAAATGTCTATATTTTATATTTGTGTTGTATATTTTTCATATTGTTAAAATTTTTTCTAACATCTATCCATTTATATGTCTATTTAAATGTATTTACATAATACTACTAAGTGCCGAATTAATACGTGAAAAAGTATATTTAATAATTAAATATACTTTTTCACATACACATATGTACGTAACACTAAAATAAATTATACACATATGTTATGTATGTAACTCTAAAATAAGCGACAACTAAAGTTTAAAAAGCATTTTAAAAATGAAAAGTTTTATGA
Source organism: Acanthosepion lycidas (assembly GCA_963932145.1). Classification (NCBI taxonomy): domain Eukaryota; kingdom Metazoa; phylum Mollusca; class Cephalopoda; order Sepiida; family Sepiidae; genus Acanthosepion; species Acanthosepion lycidas. The sequence continues at coordinate 133,970,897 of OZ010576.1, forward strand.
AAATCATTTCTTAGTTTTAATTTCACCTAATAGATTAAATTTAATATTTCCGTTAAGCTAAATATATATTTCAAACTGAATTTAGAAAGATTGATTGGAATTATTTTTACTGAAATCGATACAATCGTAAATATTGAATAAATCAATAAGCAAAACATAAATCTCTTTATTAAAATATCTTTAAAAAATAACATGTACTTTTAAAGTTTAATTGATCTAAATTGAAAAAAATATTACTTGTAGTTTAAAATATCGCTGAAAACCATTTTTAACCCTGAGGTTTGTTGTTTTTATGAGGTGTTAATACTATTAGCTAGGTACCTCCACGAGATCGCTAAAAAAAGAGTATAGCATGATGAAAAAGACGCCAAACTTGACGAAAACAAAATTTTCTCGTCTAAATGTTTGTTATTATTAAGAGGAAAGATCAAAGTATTTTGGGGGTATTTTTTTTCCATTTTTAATCGTTCCTAGCACGTCCGAAATTTTCGTTAAAAATCTAGTTTTTTTTGAGTCAGCAAAATTGACCATTTTTTTCCATTTAAAAAAAAAACTGGAAATCTCACTTTGAAATTCTTTTAAATATCAATTATCATTTTTTCAAAATTTATTTTAAGAAAATCAGAAATTATAATGTTTATTTAAAGTATTTTGAACCAATCTTAACTTAGCTTTTGTGCCAAAAAGATGTAATTTGAAAATAAAACAAAGCAGGTCATAAACTTTCGCGTCTCTTGACAGGTGATGAATGACATATTTACGAATTCCATGAGGCTAATTTGTTCTGCGGAAGAAGAAAAGTGAAATAATTTACATTTAAGTGAACAAATTATTTACCTCGTTATTTTTAACGAAAACTTTCAGCGGTCTAATTTTTTTTTTTTTTGTACTTAGCTTTCACCTTTACGTTTATGATGCTTTATGGAAAATATATTATAAAGAAATTAAAATAAGACTGTTAAGAGTGACATTAAATTTCATATTTCCTAAGAAATGTATCTAATTAATTTATAGGTACCTTTCTTATTAAATTTTATCAGAACTGTACATAAAATACTATAATTTTATGTACATTTATTACATTTTACTGCTATTTGTATTTGCATTCATTTTATTATTAATTTTGATATTTCATTTATGGAAAAATGTCATAACTGAGATTAATATACGAATAAGATCATATAAATTTCATAAGATAATACTGATACTTGTAGGTACCCTTTTCAGTTGAAATTGAAAAATCAAATTAAATTCTCCACACGTGTTTCGCAAAAGTAAAGGCCCTAACAGCGAAGAACAATGCTTAACTCAAATAACGCAACTTAATTATATTCTGGTTGGTCTTCCGTACTTTATAATTAGAGCTCGGTTATAAGCACAAAATTACATTTCTTAATTACTGTGGATCTTCTGTTTAGTTAAAATGATACAATTTACAACGTGCTAAAAAAAGATCTATCTCATAAAGACACTTAGGAAAGCCGATGGGGCTTTTAACTAATTTTATAATATTTTAACAACTTAAATGTAAAATCTATTATAATTAAAGAAATAACGAATAATTGTATTAAAAATTCATTTTTCATCGAAAAATATTTTTTGCTTTCAGAAAATATTGTCCATATTCATAAAAACAACTAAAAGCAAATAAAAGCATTTGAAATTAAATAATATCTTTGTTTTATTGAGTTTTGTATGTTACAATTCAGAGCTGATTTTCAGGTACGTTGGCTCCAAATAAAAAAAAACAAAACATGATTTGCATTCCTCAAAGCCCTGTGCTTTTAATTATTGTAATCACTAAACTCGATGCGATCGAATTTCTAGCGTTTCCATAAAATTAGTTATGGGGGCGGGTAATAAATATTTAAAAAAAATATTTCTAACATGACTTTAATAAAAGAAAACATATTTATAATAATTCCGATCATCTTTGAATAGTTCCCGAAAGTTTCATTAACATCCGACAATTATTTCTATTTTTGCACAATTTTTCAAATTAGTGTGTGTCATACCAAAATAACGTGCTAAAAAGTGTCTATATTATTTACTAGTACCGCTGATACAAATAGAAACAAGGTTTTTTAATCAAAATTTAGAATGTTCTAAAAAGAAGGAAAATTTTTAAAAAATAATTAAAAAAAAATTTGGTCTTTCCTCTTAATAATAACATAAGCATTTAGACAATAATTTTTTGTTTTCAGCAAAGTTGGCGTCTTTTTCATCAAGATATGCTCTTTTTTAGCGATTTCGTGGAGGTACTTACTTTTAGCAAAGTCTAAATATTAGTCTAATACTAAAAAAACATAAATATTTTAAGCATTCTAATGTTTTATTGAAAGTTATGTACTTTGGTATTACAGTCTTACTTAGAAAGACGCTTGTCGAGGAAATTACCAATAAATTTTAAATTTACCATGGTTACCGTTTTTATTTTCTTCTAATTTCGTTTACTGACGTCCGTATTTACAAAAATCGGTGCGTTTACAATACATCCTCATACAAAAATCAAAATTCTTCATAAATAATGGATATTGATAAATTGTAGTAAGTTTTTTTTCCATCTATGATTAGTAAATTCAGATTTCATTTAATAACAATATTAGGTGAATCCTACAAATTAAAAACATAAATCTCTTTATTAAAATATATTACAAAATTAAAATGTATTAAAATCAAACTTTATAAATTACTCAAGTTAAATTTTTTTTTAAATATTGTAAAAAATAATTACTTATCAAAAATATTTTTTTCGAAATACTTTTTTCTAATTAAATAATATCTTAGTTTTATTGTATTTTTTTTTATTTTACGATTCAGGGCAATATTTTCTTCACGCAATAATCTCCATAAGGTATGTTATTCATAAAAGCAATTAAAAACATTGTAAATTAAATAGAATTTTGTTTTTATGATTTCTTTATTTAATAGTTCAGAGTTTATTTCTTCTAAGTTGTGTTCCTTTTGGACCAAACAGATTGATAATTTCAATTCTCCGAGGACATGCCCTTATAACTAATATAAACATAACACGCTACAAAAATAATTTATCGAAATTTAATAAAATTAAATAAACTGTGTGTAACAGATGTAAAAACGTATTTTTATAATTATTTTCTAAAAAAAATATGCCTTGAAAAAATACTGAAATTTATTTCCGAATAATTCCTGAAAGTTTCATTACAATCCGCCAATTATATGATTTTTGAAAGAATTCCCAAAACATTGTATTTTTCACCGTATAAAACTCAACTTTATCATACAAATTTATGGTCCCACGTTGATGTCAGAAAAACAGGGGCTTTAATTTAAGATTTTAAAAAAGACTAAACAACATAAAAATATCCTTTGATGTTTCCTCTTAATAATAACACATTTTGAAGGTAAAACTTTGTTTTATTTTTAATATTTTTTGGGATGAAGTTTCTCTATATAGTTGTGTATGTATGCACGTGAACGCATCCCTGTAAATATTCGTAGTTCCATGAATGTGGATTTAGTAAAATTTATACGGGATAAGATGAAGAACCAAACCCCACTAAACGAGAAAAATACATATAGACTGGTAACACTGCGACGAAAAATGCGCATTCCATGATTTCGAATAATTATTCAAAGATTCTGTGTGATGCGCGGCGGGGATTACGGCTGTAGGTGGGTGTGGATATGTGTAAATAGCTATAAATATATTGTTTCTTCGTCTTGCTTCTCTTTCAAAAAATCAAAATATAATGTGATTTCAATGTTTTAATTACATTGATTATCGACACAAAAATTCTTCTTCAACGACGCCCCTTGCATTCAGCTCTGGAAGAGTCAGCCGCAAACATTTGTTTTGCATCGTTTCATCTGTGAAATACTAAATGTTGAACGAAATAGAATTTCTAAAATTTCCCTGTACTATATATATATATATATATATATATATATATATATATATATATATATATATATATATATATATATATATATATATATATATATATATATATATATATATCCTTAATACAAAATTAAATATGCAAAAATTAACCTTCATCCCTTCGCCAAAGTCTTAGAGGTAGAATCTCCGACTGATGCTAATTCAGCCGGGTTTCGATCCTAGCTAGAGTCGACCGGAAGTCTAGCCATACTGATGAAACAGGGAAACAGTCTGTCTATGGCTGACAATATACACACACACACACATATATATATATATATTTAAAAATTATGACAAACTAGAAAGGTTAACCCTTCACGTCTGTGACATTTTTATGACCAACGTTTATTGATATACATAATTATACAGAATTATATATCGTTATATCATTATATATGTATGTGTCTGTTTGCGAATATATATATATATATATATATATATATATATATATATATATATATATATATATATATATATATATATATATATATATATATATATATATATGGGCGTGTGAATAAAAAGAGAGAAGAGGAAAAACTTTTCAGAACCGACGCGTTTCGTCATCCTAAAAAAGCTTTAGTTTTTCATCTTGTCGCTTTTTATTAATTTTGTTCTTTTTCAGATACACTGTATCTGAATATAATATAATATAATATAATACGTGTGTGTGTGTGTGTGTGTGTGTGTGTGTGTTGTGATACACTTATTAAAATAAAAAAGAGGTGAAAAGTCTTGATATTGCCGTTATCGAATCATACTAATATATATATATATATATATATATATATATATATATATATATATATATATATATATATATATATGCTCCCCGGATTTTTGAAAAATATTTCCTCTCCTAAATAGATACAGCTTTCCGAAGCCAACGAATATGATTATAAAAATGTTAAAAAAATAAAAGCGATTAAATTCAAAAAATTATATTATTTATAATATATAATACATAATTTATTATATAAATAATCATTGCATTGCAAACAAATTCAACACAATCTGTAACCACATTTACTCACTTTCGTTAGATGTTAAATTATATAAGTTATTTCCTCTATAATTTACCTAGACTTTCAAATCAAGTACTTGCACGTTTGTAAATTAAAAAAAATATTAATAATAACTAACGATATTTAAAAAAAAAAAATTCTTCTAAATACATCATGCAAAATAAAAAGCCTTATATTTGCGTTTTAAAAATACATCAGAGGACGAAGCGCATCGGCTAACATGTTTTTTTTATTCATATATATATATATATATATATATATATATAAGTGAACATTGAAGTCAACACTCAGAAGCGACAGGCTGTTTCATTTTGTTTTTTCAGGGTTTATTTAAAACAAGAAAATAATTTTACGTTGTAAGAATCTTTTAGAGATAACTTACATATACAATTAACCCATAGCTGGTGAAGAAGATGTTCATTTACATATTTCCTAAGGGTATTTGCATGTAAGTTAATATAACAAACCTGATTGGAATTCCAGTTCAACTATTCGATTTCCAATTCGGAACCGTTATCCATTACATCACCCGTACGTCTAAGCTTACAGCAGCTGGTTTTTCCAAATGGTCACCAAAGTAGGTAATAACCAGGTTAGATGTTGCTTAACTTCGGCGTTTTAACGTGAGATGGCCGTAAGTCCTGTTATTAAAATGATAATTACGGTGGCCCACCATGACAAAAATGGGACTGTGAGGATTATTTTTTTATAGCTAGAAAATTATAACTATTACCGTTTTTATAAATATATAATTATTTCCGGATTAAACAAAAATTATAACTGATACCGGATTTGCTTGAAGATATTAATGGATTAAAATTCACACACAGGTCAATAAACTGTAATTTCCATTAGGCAGAAAATCATTTTATAAAAGGACCATGTAAATACTTCGCGTAAGGTGAAACTGATATATGAGCTGAAATGACCAATCAAAGTACAAATATATATATATATTTAATCTCATGTAACAGCGTTTCCTCTTACGAAGGGTGGTTAAATAATTTGAATCTTTTAAAACCTTTATTCTACAATCTACATTCAACATCATCACTTGATAAGACATCAGAGGTATTGAAACAAAATGGCTATTTTTGTAGTGATTTTATAACATATTTATCTTATAACTTTATATAATATATATATATATATATATATATATATATATATATATATATATATATATATATATATATATATATATATATATATATTTAGAGAGAGAGGGCCTGCGTGATTCGTTTATATGCTTATGATGGGGACATGTAATATAACAATGCAAACTTTTGTTATAATAATGTGTAGAGAAGAGACGGTGAAATTAGTCACACGCTGAAATGTTAAACTTAGATTTATTATTTTTTACACACGTCTCTGTGTATATAGTCTTTATAAATAAATTCATATAAAATCTTTCACACACGCACGCGCATAAACATGTACGCACACGTGTGTGTGTGTGTGTGCGTGTGTGTGTGTATCTCCCAAAAATTGAGCTAACATGATCAAAAAAAATGCCTAAAACTTAATAAAAAAAATAAAGTTTTATCGTCGAAATCTTCATGTGATCATTAAGAAGGAAGATCAATGTATATTTAATTATTAAAAAAATATTTTTTGTCCAATTTGAATACTCAAATATTGAATATTCTTGTTCAAATGTTGCTTTACTTGCGTCAGCGAGGGACCACAAATTGGTATGGGAAATTTAAGTTCGTTTTTAGCTTAAGAATTCACACTGTTTTGAAATTTCTTGCAAAAATCAAATAATTGTCGGATTTTAAGGGGACTTTCAAGAACCATTTATAAATGAATTAAATTATTTTTGAAATGTGTTTTTTTTTAATCTTGGTCAATTTACTTTTTTACATCTGTTACGCCTCGCTTATGTAATTTTATGAAATTTCCAGAAAAAATTATTTTTTGTGCTAATAATGTCTGTATCAGTTCTAACGAAAGGGAGAATTTAAGTCATCAATTTCTTTTTGTGAAACAGGAACAACAGTTAACAATCACCTGCTCAAGATCATAAAAATTTAGTCAAAATAAAGCATTAGATAATTAGAAAAGCTTTTAATTGCTTTGTGAGCAAGATATATTATGGACATTGTTTTAAGAAAATAGATTTTTCGATGAATAATGATTTTCATTTTACAAGTATCGTTATCAATTTTTAAAAATTCTAATTGAAATAATTTATAAAGTTTTAAAATTTTTATAATTCTATATTAATTTTTATTAGTTAGGTGATATTTTTATTAAGTAAAAACTACATTTACTAATCATTAATTGGCAAGCTTACGGCAATCCAACGAACGCCTGTATTTTAAAAACAGTTCTGAAGTTTTTGGTATAAATGAAACGATTTTTGTAAGGACATGTATAATCGACATTATCAGAAAATAAGAGCGGTAAGTTTAGTAAATTTAAAAATCAAAATGCATAAAATTCAGTAAAACATTAGATTATTTAGAATATTTTCCTAAATTTATCAGAATGTGGAGTAGTTAAACATTTATATAAAAAGGTGCTTACTTTATATTCTGCGATATTTTAAACTAAAAGTAATATTTGTTTGAAATCAAATTAATTAAACATTAAATCAACTAATATTTCTCAGATAAAGCTTCAGCGACATATATTATATTATTGAAAGATTTATTAATAAAAATATACATTATACTGAGCAAAAATCAGCGGTTTTTACCAATTAAAAAACTCGTGTATATATGTATGTGTGTGTGTGTAAGCATTTATGTATATACATATGTTTGCGTGCGTGTATTCGTCTCATTTAGTCAAGTTTCCGAATACTCATTAAGATTTAATATAATCAAGCTACATTTTTTGTGAAAAATAATTATTTCTCAGTGGAGAATAAATGTCCACCCTATTAACAGAATCAACAATCCTAATTTGTTTTAAATCAAGGTTTAATAGCCCAAAAATCCGCCTTTGCAATAACGAACTCATTATTTTTCTGGTTGTATGAAATTAAATTAATTTTTATTTGTATTCATTTATTGCCAAATTATATATTTTTTTAAAAGTTATCTGATGATTAGCTGATTAAAAAATTATACTATATTTTTCCTATATAACTGATTTCCTATCAAACTTTCTCACCATTTATACGTACGCATATAAAACGCGTGTTTTTATGTACCTTAAATCCAACAATTACGACAATTTGAGAAACTACATTAAATTTTCTTGTACAAATGATAATTACAAATCCAACTGCTTCCCATTCAAGCAACGTGCGACATTTAGCATGTTATTTTCGCATTAAGCAATCACCAATTGAAAAGAGTTATATTTTCAATATAATATGATAAATAATTAAAAAAAAGACATTTAGTTTGAATAAAGTACCAGTGTCAATCAGAAAAAAAATCTTTATTTCTTAGCTAAAAATTAAATTACATTAAAGTTTGGTCGTGTTAAAAAGAATATGAATAAAACGGATAAAGATAAAAAGGAATTACTTTATACGAAATAAGATTTAACTATTAACATATTATTTCAGCTTTTGGCCGGGGGAGTCGGGTAGTTACCGATTTCAGTCCCCGATTAACCCTAATGGAAATTTATAATTTTTTAAGTTCGTCGCATTTACAAATATAATGTTTTTTTTTAAATTTTCACTAGTAAGACTGAACACGTAGAAAAACAAGATTACTACAAGATAAAATGTAATACAAACTAAGTCAAATATTCATTATCCTACCTAAAAAAAATTTCTAACCTGTAGATTGGAAATTTTTTCATGGCACTTTCTATACGTATCTTGATCACACTATCATTTTCTATCGAAAAACTAGCCAAAGAACTTAATGTCTTGTGTCATTTTTGTGTGTTTTTTGAAAATATTACTTTTGGAAGAAGCTAACCCAACACAAGTCATGGCGGCATGATAGCGCGCTTGGCCGGGATGCCAACAGCGGCTATTTGCCGAGTTACCACGATATTAATCTGGCCTTACTCACAAACACTTGCTTTAGTTCCATAAATATAGATGGAATTTTGGATGACGAATAGAGATATTTTTTAAAGAGCTCTTTAAAGAGATAATATAAAAGGCTCAAACACTAATATTCCATGGTTATAATTTATTATATTGGAATCGTAATCACGATCCAATTAATGAGACCTACAAATTTGTTTGTGCCTTTTATATTATATTCTTACTCTGTCCTGGACATTGACTTCTACCTGGATTCTATCCACTTGGGAATTATATATATATATATATATATATATATATATATATATATATATATATATTAGTGTTACTAAATATATTACTAAGCCTACTTTTTTTAAAAAAAAACACTTCCCCACCAATAGTAGGCTTAGTAATATATTTAATAAGAACACCCTAAAATTGAGTTACAGCTGCACTGAAAATCTAGAAAGTATAATAAAAAAAAAAACGCAATAATAAAATCCTGAACAAACCCCCATGCCTGAATAGTATTAATAAAAACCCTACACTTAAATCAGACAATAACAGTGAAAAATTGTGTGATTGTAGAAACCCAGAAGACTGCCCATTAGAAAATAAATGCAGCATCAAATCTGTGGTATACCAATGTACTATCTCATCCACTGAGAGTCCTAATACCAATATGATATCCGTTGGGTCCACGAAGAATGAATTTAAAGCCAGATGGAGGCAGCATATGTGCCCTTTCAACAATATAAATAAAAGAAATCAGACTTCTCTATCTAAATATTTTTGGCAACTGAAGGAAATAAATAGGACACCTAAAGTAAAATGGAAAATTATAAACAGGACTAGAACTTGTAAAACTTGGGATGACCCATGCCTTTTGTGCCTCTATGAGAAACTGCACATTATTAAGTTTCTGAATAATAAAAAATCTATTAGACAATAGACATGAGTTAACGGTTTTTTTCCAACATCATCAAATTTATGCATTGAACAATTAGCTTAAAAACAAACATACAATAAAATAACTTTTATAATCCATAGCCCAATAAATAGTTTAAATAACCTACAAAAAATATAACCCTTTATGAAGTCGTCAAAAAACAAATGTTACGGCAGTTTTTATATACACAAAACCCTTTCATAAAGAAATAAAAAAAATGAATAAATCTCCATAGACACGTAAATCAGACTAGCCGAAAACATCTTGCGTTTTAAATTTATACACCCTCACCTTACCCTGGCTTGACATCTATGAAAGTAACTCTATACTGATACAAATTATTAATACCCAACACCCCTTCCTATTTAAACAATTCGCCCTGGCTGTTACCATGGAAATTTTGATTTCACTTATGAATATGCTATTAAAACACGTAAATTTCAGAAATAACTTATTCCCAAAAAATTTCGCTTAAAGATGGAACAGAGCTTACTTTAATTCAATTTAATTCAAATAATTATATTGAAGTTTTCGGCTCTTGTTTTGAAACATGAGACCTCTTACATAGCGTGTTGGAAACATATTTGTAAATAAATAATTATATTTATGCTCTACTTTTGTATCGAGCACTATTTTTAAAAAATAATAACAAAAATAGCTCATTTTCTTTCTTCTTTAATCATGAGAAACGACTGCTTTGGGAAAAAGTACTGTGATTCATTATTTAAGCAGACACTCAAAATACGCATACACACATTTCATTCTTTCATTTTCGGACCTGGTGAAGCTTTAAATGGGGAAATGCATTATCAAATCTATTTTAAACAAATCTATTTTGATGAACATTTCCAACTGGCAAAATTTTAAAACTTTGTCGGTATTTCCATATCCTAATTTTAAAACATATATATATATATATATATATATATATTATAGATATAGATATCTATCTATCTATCTATCTATATATATATATATATATATATATATATATATATAGATAGATAGATATATAGATATAAATAAAGACAAATTATAATACATACATACAGATATATAGTTTTGTTCTGAATTTTTCTGTTATATACTGGATTGAAATTGAAAAATTTTATTAAACGCTAAGTTCAACGAAATGAATTTGCAAGTTTCAAAAACTAAAATATGCAAACCAGGTTACATTTTATTTACCATAGATATTTCCATTATATCCGTTTGTAAATCACATTGAATAACGTCCAGCGTGTAGATTTTCAAACGCACCTATCAGCTGGCCAATCCTAATTCAGACATGTTTAAGTTTAGTCAAAATACAGAGAACCAACCTGTAGTTTTTAATGTAACTACACCAAGTGCATTTGTTTTTTCAATTTCTGAGCAACACAAAAGACAGAGAGTGTGAGAGAGTCATCTGGTTTGATCAAATGTTTGAAAAGGACCACTACGCTCAAATACTCAGTTACGATGACTGATGAATGTCTGTCTTCAAAAGCACCGACGGCTTCCAACCAGTACAATTTCAACCACAAGGCTTCGGTCAACCCTTGATATTCTTTTCAGTGACTTTCAAAGAGCGCAGCACATTTGAATTGCCAGATTTTCACAAATGTAACTAGACTCATAAACATATTGTTCTTAGTTGACAAAAGCCACTTGATTAATCATAAAGATTTGACCTGCGATATGCTACATATTAAGGTAAAAATTGCGGGCTATTCAAATACCTTATAGTATTAACATAGGGTTAATACATAAAAACTGAAATATCTCATTCATTCATATATATGTATATATATATATATATATATATATATATATATATATATATATATATATATATATATATATATATATATATATGTACATACATAATGTATATGCGGGCAGCAAGGGTGTGATGAGTAAATTGTCGCCATATTATATCTTTAATTTCGCGCATGAGGGTTGTTGGTTGTTTTTGATTTTTTTTTTCATAGTAGAAAAAGAGCACTATGACGCAATTCACTCCACCAGAAATTTGGAAACGGCATGCTGTCCTGCTTGGCATTCTTGACAGAAGGTCCAATATAAATATTTCAGTGTGTTTAGGTGTCAATCTGAGAACAGTGCAGAGAAATCGGAAAGAACTGCATGACTCTAATGTTGATTACGAATGTAGAGCAGCTAGAAAAATTCACTTTGATAAGAAAAAAAACTTGCGAATTTGTTGGTTACATCAGTTCCTCGAGGAGATAGTGCTGCTCTGGTTCAAGCGGCTGTCTGCAAGAAGTCCCTAGGACTAGCCACTGTTAAATTTCTGCGACTACATCACCACTTATATCTGGTCAATTAACTCCCCAAGCTGCAAACACCTTGATTATTGTGTGGGGCGCAGTTGAGCGGGAGACCAACAAAACTCCTTGTAAAAATAAAGATGAACTGAATGCAAGGATTATGACAACATTCGCAAACTTAAACAAGGAGACCATCCAGAACAGCTGCAGGAGACACCAAATCCTCTGGAGGTCATGGTTAAATGGTTAAAGCCAATGATGATTTTATTGAAGAAATTTACTCTTTAGTAATATTATAAGATATTTTTGTGTCATTGTGGTAAATATATCTGTTAAAATGAAATGTCAGTCTTATTTTGCTTTTTGCGTAATTTAGAAGACACTTTTTCTGTCGTAAGTATATATATATATATATATATATATATATATATATATATATATATATATATAATACCTGTGTAATACATAAACATCTAAAATTACCCCATATGTACCCTATTTGATCGACATAAACTTCGTCAGTCTTATTCCACATCGGTATATAGACTGAGTTAGGGTCGTTATTTGAAGTTTAACTGTGACAGCTGTCGAAAAACAAATACAGAATTTAGCTACGTCAATTATATACCAACGGATTTATTACCTTTACTCTCTCTCTCTCTCTCTCTCTCTCTCTATATATATATATATATATATATATATATATATATATATATATATATATATATAGAGAGAGAGAGAGAGAGTTTATTTAGTCATTTTAAATTAACTCTACTGAAAGTGGCCACAGTCCGTTCCTTCATTTTTATTACATTTTCACAGCTTGAATTTACATCATTTTTAATTTATGCCTCTACAAATAGATAAACATACGCACAAACACGCATACAAATTGGTACTGCGAAAGTTTCTCTTTTCCCAATTTGACTCAATGTCCAAACATCAGCACACCCAGATATTTTGATGTTTGATTAAGTGTAGCAGACAGGTGTCAACATGAATATGTCCGGATCTTTAGTTTCACCATTAATCCCATCGAGTTTATCTTACCAGACGTTTACTGAACATCAACAAATTTAAAAAACAGAAAAGAAGATAGCATTATTAAGCAATCAATATTTAAAAACATTGTGAATTTTCCACCAATATTCATTTTTTTCATTCATTTTATTTACAGGCTTTGTGAGTCAATGTTTTTATATTTTTATTCTTTCCTTTGATGGGGCGGTCTTATTTTGAAAAAGTGTCAAAACTTGACTAATCGAATTATCTGTTATCTGCGATCAAAAAAGAAGAATTTTGTTAAAATGGATGAATAACTTAAGTGAAATAAAATCGGGAAAGAATGAAGTATTAACATAAAATTAAAAGTGAAAAACAAAGGCCGTGCAAAAACGAGGAAAATATATAACTTTAAAAATAAATTAATGTCTGCGTGTATATCTGCGTGTTTGTGTGTTCTCATGTGCGTATGGCTATTTGGAAAAAATCTATTATAAAGGAAATGTAATGTATTCAGTATTCACAAAACCATGAGTCCTGAAAGTACAGCATTAAAAATAATAACAGTAAAAAAATATTTACACTTCTTCCATCGTTCGGACTGTCGTCCTCATCTTTATTGTCATATTTACATTTCAGCCGTTGTACGCTCAGACATAGCTCAGGAGATATATGTTGGAATTTTGAACCAAAAGCTTTATTTAGAGTACTGTGGTAGATTGTTCTAATTCCCTGTGTCAGGAAAACAGTCAGAACGATTTAAATAATGTAAATGTCATACCTCATCTCAATAGACAGCAAAATATCTTTAAAGACGAAAATATGAAAACTTCAGATATTTTGAAGAATCGAGAAAATATTAGATTCATATATATGCCGTCATACTTTAATATGCAAATGAAATTTCCCTGCATGTAAGTGATTTTATTAAAACTAAGTGATGTATTAAAGATTATTTAAACAAATTTATCGTGCCTATACGAAATTATGATTTCCTAAATCTAAGATTTAAGATAATAATTTTTATCTCAAATTTTCTAAAAGTATAAAAAATATATTTTCCTATTTATATGCCTTTTGAAAGCAAAAATTATTTAAGAAATGTATTATTCCTTTTTAATGACAACCATCACTTTTGTAATAAGAATGTCACATTCCATGTAAATATTTGAATTACACACATACGCCCCCCCCCCCACCACCACCACACACACAGTGACTTATCTGGTGACTTATCAAGTGATGATGTTGAATGTAGAATCCTCTTTTTCTTCTTTAGTGTCCTGGATGTCACGATAATTTTTTTCTTATTTAAGGGCAGGCTAGTTGATCACAAGATGTGTTGAAACAAAATGAGTATATTTTAGTGATTTTATACCATGTGTATGTTATATTATTCGAATAAATTATACATACATGTATATATATATATATATATATATATATATATATATATATATATATATATATGTATGTATGGTGATTGCTATATATTACATATATATATATGGTGATTGCTATATATGACATGAGAGCCAACTCCTCACACATTGCTTCACATGGGATGGCATCCATCTCGTTTTGGCGTCCGTTTTTCCGTAGATTATTATTGAGACCAGCATATATATGTGTGTGTGCGTGTGTGTGTGTCTGTGTACGTATGAAGATATAATTTCAGTATTTGATTGGTTTGATAGAATTTACATGCTCTACAAATGACCTGTGTACCACCAAATGCCCTCTCGGTCAAGATGATGTTCTGACAAAATCTGTTGCAAGCAATACGCATCATTGGCAAGGTTATATATATATATATATATATATATATATATATATATATATATATATATATATGCTTCCATTTCCAAAACAGACCATTCTATATCCTCTCACACAAACCACCGCAGTCACCTAATATCAGTCTAAAACTAACCCACAGAAACATGTATTAACAATAAAAGAATCTAAATTCTTTTGTAACTAGAGTTGTGACCTGAAGAACCAGGAAAAATATATTTTCTGGGGAAATAAATTATAGTCATGGAACCTTAAGTTTGCATCTTTCTTAATTATTTAATTAATAATTGCTCTGGTGTTACATTAAGTTCTCTGGATTACGTTCTCTTTGCAATTATCCACACGGATTATCAAACCCTTCATTAACTTGCTATATATATATATATATATATATATATATATATATATATATATATATATATAAATATAAAAGTGAACATAGAAGTCAACACTTAGAGGCGACAGTCTGTTTCATGCTATATGCAATCGTCAAGGTGGCTTGACGATTGCATATAGCATGAAACAGACTGTCGCCTCTAAGTGTTGACTTCTATGTTCACTTTTATATTTACACACGCTCTATCTCTGATATTGAGCACTTTATTCCATAAATATAGCACACCTTAAGACTATATTTCTTTATATATATATATATATATATATATATATATATATATATATATATATATATATACATATATACACGCAATGAGAAGCTGTGATACAGGGAAATAGTCTCTCTGTGCATGACTATATATGCTCCCGGAAATCCGGTTGAGCTCTCAAGGGACAGTTTTTTAAAATAAAAAAAAATACCGTCTCCTACTGCTATTTAGCATTAATCATCAAGCATGAGTGAGTTCTCCGAGCCGCTGGCGTATTTCGTAAGATATATGAATGATGTCAAATTAGTCGAGTTTTTATTCCGGCTTGAAGCAATCGGACATGCAGTCAGACTGAGGATATATATATATATATATATATATATATATATATATATATATATATATATATGCGTGTTACTAAGTGGAAAATGCTCAATATCGGTGCGTGGTTATTAGTTCAATATCACCTCCACCTGTTACTTGTTATGAGAAAAATGCTAAATATGTAACCCTACATTTTCGACGCCGAAATACAATGACAATTGCGTATCCATGTATGCTTGAATGCATGGATGTGTATCTGCGCCTAAGCACAGATTATTTATATGGGTGTGTTAGTATGACTTGTGTCTATCTATGTGAGAGCGACATCCCAGTTAAAACACAGAAGTAAATTTACTCCTGCACCCAAAACAAATAAGCATAAATAGATGCACTTTTTAAAAATTAAACCAGTTTGTCTGATGATCGCAAAAGCGTGAAACCCAGGGTTACAAACTAATATCTATGCAACAGAATACACACACACACATATATATATATATATATATATATATATGTATGTATGTATGTATGTATGTATGTGTGTGTGTGTGTGTGTGTGTGTGTGTGTGTCTGTGTGTGTGTGTGTCTGTGTAATATAAAATGCTTAAACACTAATATTCCATGGTTATAATTTATTACATTGGAATCGTAATCATAATTCAATTTTAATTTTTAGGTCTGATGAATTGGATCGTGATTACGATTCCAATGTAATGAATTATAACTATGGAATATTAGTGTTTGAGCATTTTATATTATATTCTTACTCTGTTCTGGACATTCTACCTGGATTCTAGCCTCTTGGGAATATATATATATATATATATATATATATATATATATATATATATATATATATATATATATATATATATATATTAAGTCATTTTATGTTTATACATTCTTTTTATAGATACGAATATTTAAGTAAATGCACTGTTTTACATTAGGTTGGTGCAAAATAATGACGTAATAATGTCGTTTTGACGTTAAAAATACGTCAAAAAACGACATTAATACGTCATTTTTTTGCATCAACCTAATAATAAACAGTATTTATAACATTTACCGGCCTGAATGTCCCAAAAATTTTTATAGAAGATATTCGTCCTCCGACCGGAATCGAACTTCATTTAGCCAGACGTGATCTTAACCGATCGAGCCCCAGAAGATCGTTCTGTTAGTAAGGTTGAATTTACTGACTTGAAACTATCTATGAAAAAACGTATAAACATAAAAATGTCTTAAAATACTTTGTCCATTTCATAATGTGTGACGTCATTAGTTTACATTTGAATACGCTTTGAGCAGATATGAATGTACGTGAGAGATTCACGGAAGATTGAAGTTTAAAGTCAGTAAATTCGGCCTTGCTAATCGAACGATCCTCTGTGTCTCGATCGGTTAAGGGCACGTCAGTCTATATGACGGTTCCCTGTAGGTTACAGGTTCGATTCCTGTCGGAGGACGAATATTTTCTATGAAAATTTCTCGGACATTCAGGCCGGTAAATTTTATAAATACAGTTTATTATAAAACAGAGCATTTACTTAAATATTTGTATCTATAAAAAGAATGAATAAACATAAAAATGTCTTAAAAATAATTGTCGGACTTTATCCATTTCATAATATATATACGCACACACTTTGACCAATAATATTATATATATATATATATATATAATTTTAGCGAAAGTACACTCGAACCGGCACTTTTCTCACAATAAAAAAAGATTTCTCAGCCTTGTATGTATTCTTTCGTACATATACATAAATGCTATATAATCAAA
Organism: Acanthosepion lycidas; assembly: GCA_963932145.1. Lineage (NCBI taxonomy): Eukaryota > Metazoa > Mollusca > Cephalopoda > Sepiida > Sepiidae > Acanthosepion > Acanthosepion lycidas. The sequence continues at coordinate 133,988,532 of OZ010576.1, forward strand.
TATCCATAACGCTATAAATTATCATTATATTTGCTTACATCTTTATTCCATCAAGAACATCGACCTGAAATCAAAGATCAGACTACTGTCTGAATTGATTTTTCAATCGTTCTCTCCATTCGCGAATTTTGGACACTAAGAGGATAATTATAACAAAATATCCAGGCATTAGAAATAAGTTGCTACAGAATCATCGTAGACGTCTCCTCCGTAGACCACATCAGAAATGTGACAGGGCGACATAAAATTAGGCAGGAAACTGGGTTGTTGGAAGATCTCCTCGCCACCGTCAAGAAAAGATATGTTTTGTCCACACCATAAAAGACAAAACTCTTTCCAACATTGTTGTAAAAGTAAACATCTTATGGAAAAGAAGCAAAACAGACTATAAAATGGGATGAAAACGGCATTGAGACATCAAGGAGTCTCTGGTCATGTCTACTGTGATGATTACTCGCGGTCATGAGATTAGACATCATGATGATGATGGTGATTTGTTCCATAAACTCTGTGCGAGCAAATGTATAATTATATAGCTGGCCACTCGTATTCGAGGATACCCGACTACTAGGGCGGCTAGCCTTTCCTTATTGCAGACGCTTGCTCAGGCGGGTTTGTGTTTGTTCATCACACACAGAGCCCACCTGTGTTTTATACTGCAACTATGCTGAGCAAACCTTAGTTACAGTTTCTGGGAAAGAGCGTGTTATCTAGCATGATCACCAGTCTGAACAAGGCCAGCACGTTCAAGCCCTCGGCCACGATGACTTTTGACTTCGTGCTAGCACAGCCATCCCCAAGGATCTGTCTACCCAATTTCCCTCACAAGGCTTGGGTTCACTGGTGGTATTGTTTTCAGACACTTTCCAAATTCCGATAACATCAGAAAGTTTCCTTTCTAACAAATCGAACATGATGAGATTCGAACCTGGCTCTCATGGTTAGAAGGCGAAAGTTCTAACCACTCGGCCATTTTTGTAAATAAATGATTATTTCACTTGAAACAGAAATAAGTACACTTCATAAATTTTATTCAGATCCTGTTATATCTATCTAATATACGCCTGAAATTATAGTAAAATTTACTTGCCAAGCTACCTAACCATTATCCACGGACGTCTAAGGACTACTTACATCTATCATAATTTGGTCTTTCACAAAGATTGATGCATATCTGAGTTATTGGATAAATCATTTAATGAATGTATAATTTTATTACGCTTAAATGCTTCCAACTCATTCTGTAGGTTTTCATGAAACCTAAAACGAATAACGTCAACTCAACAGTGGCAGAGAATCGAACAAGTTAGCCATCACCTCTTGTTTAACCTTGTTTCTTGTACAGACGCTGGCCTCTTCATACCACGGTTTGTCGGGTCTACTATCTGAAAGGAACAGACCTTGAACTATAACTTGTGTCTCTTGAAAAGACAGACAGGCTGAGCGAAATTGCCATTATCTTGATTTCCTCCGATGCATTTTTTTTTTGACTTTGTATTTTATGTAATTCGTGTAAACCGTTTATTTTCCCATTTGAGGTTTTTACAGTTTTTAGCGAATTTCTCTGCTCTTTTGTTAAGAGCAAGTTGGAGACTAGGTTTTACAAAGAAATAAAAGTTTTGTTTATTGACTGATTTCTTTGCTTTTTTGATCGATTTATTTGGTATTCTGTTTTCGTGGCATTGATATTTCCTTTCCTGTTGACTTGTTGTAGGCTACACAGACAGGAAAATAAATGATCTCTGGCAAAATTTGATTTACCTGCATTGACTCTAAGCCCCTCAACAATGTCATCAATGCACAGACACTTTCAAATCCCTCTTGAAAAAGGAAATGATGATAATAATGCAATGATAACGACAATATTGCGTATAATGATGAAGATGACAGTGGCATTGACGGTAATGTAGTCAGCCTGAAATCAAAACTGGAAACCGATGATGTGAAATTAACCTTCAAAAATCACATGACGTTTGTGGTGCGATTGCGTCATCTTTACCCTAAATCTCTAATCTTGTGTCAAACATTTCCATTGAGACTATCTTTATATTTCGTAAATTATTTTTGTTTAAATCGAATTAACACACAAGCAAGACAATAAAGCCACTGAGACACAAGGGTTTACTGGGTGTGTGAGAATTAGAAAACAGAAAAGATACTCAGGAGTGAGAACAAAATAGTAATCAGAAAGACAGTGGATAGCGAATTTAATTTTTGAAGATCAAAGTTGACTAGAAACTTTGGAGCCGACAGAAAGTTCTGCAAGCGGGAAATGCAAGAAAATAAACTATTAGCATAGAACTTACGGTTATATCAAACGAACACAACTGTAATTTGATGAGATCACGTTGCCAGTCTAGTACCGCGCTTAAATTCATAAAGTCTCGGTACCATAGCTAAGATCTCATCCGAACAATTACCATGAAAGTATTTATAGAAATGGTACAAGGAGATAACATTACGGCGGTTGAAAAGTGACTGAATCCTAGATGTCAGGTCAGTAGCAATAATATTACTGATCCTACTTTGAATTATACCAAGACTCTAAATATATAACAGGAACACCGGATCATATATGGTAATAATATTCTAAAAATAATAGACTTATAGATATGTAATACAGATTCTGGAGAGAAAAAACTCTTCTGACACGACACAGTGGACCAATTTTCTTAGCAGCTGAACTAGCAATGGATTCAATATAGTCTTTCCATTTTATATCAGCCTGGAATGTTATCCCTTGAAGTCATTCCCTTTAGGTTAGCATCAGCCATGCTAATGGAAGATATGAACTGATGTCAAAAGCACATGATGGCACATACTGATGATTTCAGCAAATACGTAAAATAATGTTTATTTTACTTATTTAGTATCATGGAAAATGACATTTTAAAAGCGATCTTATATCCTACGTCTTATTAATGGGGGATACAGTTTCCGCATAGAGAAGAAAGCATCTTGTCCAAACATTTGCCCTTGTAAGGAATGGGGATAAATTGGCATTTTTAATTTTGCGCATCCATGTTATTTGTTTTGTTTTGTTCGACTGCACAGGACAGTAGGGTCAGTTGGCCATCCACCGGTGGGGGGGGAAGCACTATGACACAATTCACTCCGCCAGAAATTTGGAAAGAGTAGGTTGTACTGCTTGGAATTCGCGCCGGAAACTTCAATCTCAGCGTGTTTAGGTGTCAATCTTAGGACAGTGCAAAGGATTTGGAAAGAGTTTAATTTCTTTTACTGGTGATTACGAAAGTTTTCGGGGTGCTCACTAGTGATCGCAAAGCTATGCCTCCGTTCATCTTCCCACAGTGCCTCAGACTCTACACAGCGGCCTGTGCATCAAATGATTTGAGGAAGTAGTGATGCTCTGGGTCAACAGGACACTGCTCCATGTCACACAAGCTGGAGAACTTAGTCATGGCTGTCAGACAATTTCTAGAATCACATTACCACTTACATCTGACGACACCCCTTGATTATTATGTGTGGGACTCAGTTGAGCGGTTGACCAATAAAACTCATTGAAACACCAAAGATGAACTGAAGGCAAGGATTATGGCAGCATTCAACAACGTAAAAAAGGAGATCGGCCAAAAGAAAAATTCCAAAGTCATCGGATGGTCGTGGTTGGAGCCAAAAGCGATTTTATTGAATAAATTTACAATTTAGTATTTCAAGATATTTTTGTGTAATTTTGGTAAATATATCTGAGATATCAGTGTTATTTTGATTTGGGCGTAATTTAGATGACAATTTATTAATCGCACACCAATTTTTTGGGGGGTGTATATATATATATATATATATATATATATATATATATATATATATATAAAACTAAGAACATGCACATTTAATTTCGATCAGCGTCTCGTCTCAGAAATTTTGAAAAGAAAATTCTGAAATGGAAGAACTCATAATTAAGTCAATGAATGAGACTAGATTAAAACTGAATTCTGGCTTTTATATAGAAAGCAATAAAATTGCATTAAGTGCGATTACATTCATTATAAATGTGAATCTACAAACATAAATAAATTGGTTGAAAAACCACAGCAATTACCACGTTTAGTAGGATGTAATATTAGTATGATCCTTTTATGGCATCATGAACAAAGCATTTAATATATTTAATTTTCAAACCCTTTACAAACTTCTCCATTTTTAAAAATTGCTTTTCACTCATGGGTATCGAAAGCAAGAATTCTTAAAACAGACACATATATAAAACAGACAATTATATTTGGATAAACTAAACATCATTTTTTACAATTATAATTATTATATACATTAGAGGCTGCAACTGTCCATGGTTCATAAACATGATCAGTAATTAGGATGAGAAAGAAAATAGGAAAATATAAACAATATATAATTGTTGAATGTTATGCATTCATATAGTAAGCATCTGCTTAATGTCGTAGGATTTGATGGAAAACACCCATAATGCAAGATCTTCGGGTGAAAACGAATAAACCGTGTGGAAGAACACACACACATATATATATATATATATATATATATATATATATATATATATATATATATATATATATTATTTGATCATAAGAGATTATAAAAAATATTGAAATCACTACGCAAAAGCTTTCATGTTTCAATACTATGATTGTACTTCTTCAGGCGATTGAAACATGAAAGCTTTTGTTTAGCTTTTTCAACATGTTTTTATTATAACCTCTTATAAGAAAATAATAATAATACATTTCTCTACTTTGTATTGATCACTTTTCTAAAATTAACTGCTACGAGCAGTGGAATTTTACTTCATATGTTCTTTCTCTTATATATATATATATATATATATATATATATATATATATATATATATATATATATATTTGAAGAGTTTTGTTAGCAGACAAGTAACTCTCGTTACAAAATATAATTCATGATGTCTGATAAAATAATTACAAACGAATTTGTGTTGAAATTAATATTTAATTCTCACACCTTTCAGAGAAATGAATATAAATTAATGCAAAAAGTATTTTCTTCTTTCTTTTTTATTTATTTAAGTCCTTCTGCATAAACTTGAGAATGAACGATCTCATTCAAATCACAATATAATAAAAATTCAGACCGCATCAATCAGTCAATCGTGTTATCGTGCCATTAATCAACGTATTTTGTCAGCGTGTTTGGACGTTATTTACTCTTCTTGATTAATGTTTGATCGATAGAATCTATCAGGTTTCAGTTGAATGTTTTTGCCATGTTTTGACTCTTGGTAGAATGTACGGTGCTGACTCTGAGACAAACGTAGCGTGCGAACAAACACGTTTATTACGTCATTATTCTTTTGTTTTAAATATATTTCTTTCCTTGATAACCTAACTTGCAAACTTAATTTTAAAACAATGTGATTTATATGTCTCCTAAATTTAGTATTAGTGATATGCTTATACAGATGTTTATTTTTTACCAAAATAGAAAGCAAATAAAATTATTAGTTAACAATTATTCATTACATAGGTGATTATTCGGAATGATTTTCACTGTGTTATATACCGTGCTAATAGGAATATATACTTAAAAAAACACGGTGGGTAAAATAAGTAAAGGTTCATTGTAAAACCTAGTAACATAAGAATAAAGTTAACAGTTATGCACAAGGTCGTAGCAAGTCAATGCAGTAGTGAGTGCTACTATTGGAAGTTTGAGTCGTATTCAGCAGATCCCAGCTAGAAACATTTACCAGGTAGGATGTGGCTCATAGCTGAATTTAATGTGGGGTAATCTGAGTCCGTAGGCTCGGCCAAAATTTCCCTGTAAAACTTCATAAACGGGTTGGGGTCTGTCTACCTCCCCGGACGAGAAACTGCCCTTCGGCAAAGCCTCGTCCGGGTTCTTTTCTGTCTTCGGGGAGAAAGTTCAACAACAGCTAAGAGCTGAGTAACAGATACAATCTAGTATATTTAGCTACCAACCATGAGGGCTGCATGTGGCACAAGGCCGTTTTAACGTGGGTTCTCCGAGCCCGTAGGCTCGACCAAAAATATTCCTTTTGAACCCGTATAAAAGAGTTCAGGGGCAGTCTACCCCACTGAGCCTCGTCCGTGTTCCTCTCTGCCCGAAAGCAGAGAGTTCGACTAGCTACCTGGAACAGAACGTAGCTAGTATATTTAGCTCCCCCCTACGAGGGTTGCATGTGGCACAAGGCCGGTTTAATGTGGGTTCTCTGAGCCTGTAGGCTAGGCCAAAAATAGCCCCTTTTGAACCCGTATAAACGGGTTCAGGGGCAGTCTACATCCCCGAACGAGACTCTGCCCTTAGGCGGAGCCTCGTCCGGGTTCCTCTCTGCCTTCGGGCAGAGAGTTCGACTTGCTAGCTAGAACAGATTGCAGCTAGACTCTGGAGTCCGTTGACTTACAGATATTTATAGGCAGTTACTACCTATAGTGCAGTCACTCATGGTGGTGACAGGTTATTCCATTACATCATTGTGTATATTATAAAATTATGCCATCTATATACTGGCTGCTCCTTTCGATTTTTGTCACATGAGAAAACATCAGATCAGTTCTTGGAACAGAAAAAACGGACTATACGCCTATTTGACTTGATTATAATGGTGAAGCTGTGTGCAGAAGCAGCCACACTTTTTGGAAGAATCGAATACAGAGATCTGGTGCACACAATGTGCCACATGATCTCCAAAAGACCTTCCTGGGATTTGGCGTTCAGAGTTTCCCTTATTGTAGATTAGTTGTCAATCAAGGATATATGACCCAGTATTAATTTATACTTTTCCTAATGATATTTGCATGTAAGTGATTATAACGAACTCGACTGTATTCGATCACGGCTCTCCAATTTCAAATTTAAATGGCATTTTAAAAATGAAAAATCTTTCTTGAAGCTTTTATTTTGGTTTCATTTCAAGCTAACACATTAAATTTAATATTTCCAATAAGTAAAATACTTTGCTGTATTTCAAACTAAATTCAGATTGATTGGAATTAGTCTTTTTAGTTGCTAAAAATATCTGATATTTTCACTTTTATCCATATTTCCAAATCTGTCAGGATAACTTAATTTTATTTATTAAAAAATCTTTGAAAAAATAAAAATGTACTTTATGTTGATTATTTGAGAAAGATTAGCTGATTTAAAGTATAATTAATCTGATTTGAAAAAATATTATTAGTTTTATTTTAAAATGTCGCAGAAAAATATTTTATAACACGGATTGGGTGTTATATGAGGTACTGTCAAGTATCTCGAACGATTTATGTTTGGGAATTTTTTCTACGGGAGACAATATAATGTGAACACCTATTGTTTTACATGTTTTTGTTTTTTAACTATCCAGTAATCTTTCAAATTTTGGAATATACTCTAAGTAATCTATTATTTTATTGAATCTTAAGTATTTTGGCATTAAATCTACTGTAGTTACCGCTCATATTTTCTGATAATATTTTTTATGGGCGTCGATATTTACAAATATCGACACGTTTATACACACAGACACAAACAATTATTATTTTTAAGATACTGGTGGTCCTTGAAATGTAGTCATCTTTTCCATTTATGATTAGTAAATATATTTTAACTTAATAACTATGTCACCTAACTGGCATACATTAATATAGAATTGTAAATGATTTATAACTTTAAAAATTATTCCAATTAATTTGTTTTTAATGAAAACAGTTCTTGTAAGATGTTTTTTCTTGAGTCATTATATATACTATTCCCAAAGCAATTAAAAGTTCATCTAAGTCTTTGTTTTTTTGTTTGTTTTTTTTTGTTTGTTTGTTTGTTTGTTTTTTTTTTGCATTATTTATTTTACAATTCAGAGTAATTCTGTAACTGGAGGACCTCTTTTAAATTCCTCAAATATTTGTGCTTATAACTAATATGAACATTTAGCCGTATAAAAGTAATTGTGGCTAGCAGATGTAAAAAAAAATAAATAAAAATTAACAAAAATTTTTATAAATGAAAATTTTGTAAAAATATCTAATTCATTTGTCAGTAAGTCTTGAAAGATTCATTAAAACCCGACAGTTATTTGATTTTTGAAAGAATTTCCAGAATTTCGCTTTAAAAAGACGGTATAATGTCCTATACTAAATTATGGTCACCCGCTGACCCAAGAAAAAAAAATAACCAAAATCATGAAAAAGATTGAATATAATTTTAATAAGAATAGAAATCCTTCGGTATTTCCTTTTAATTATAACGTAAATATTTTGATGATAAATCTTTTCTTTTTATTATGTTTCGGACAATTTTTTCACCATGTATGTTCATTTTTTAGTGAATCTTTGCAGGGATCTAGTTATAATTATGTACTAATTGAATGTACTCATGAAGTGGGGACACTAGACGTTATTTATTTAGTCTCTTTTCTTGAGTTTTAATCATTTCTTAAGTTTTCAAGATTATTTTTCGTCAGTATAGAATTTATCTAAGCAAACTACAACTTATTTCAACACCTTCTAAAAAAATAGAATACATAAATTATACGCATTAAATCTATATATTTATTAGTAAATTTAGATAGAATGTTTATAGTCTTCATTTTTGTCAGACGTGTGTAAAAACAGTCTCGCCAATCACAAATATAATCGAAAATAATTACGTTTAACATAATAGTTTTGACAACAGCGTATAAAAGAATAATCGACTTAATACAAAAGAAAATAATAACAATTTAAAACTGGAAACAGAATTTCATGATGAAGAATACACAAGAGAATAAAACAATACACTATAAACTTCAACTTATTGAGTTTGACCATAATTTCGATTTATTTATTTTTTCTTTTATTAAAAGAAAAATCAATTTCCTATGGCGAGAATATATAGGAAGTGCACTAATTTCTAAACCATGCACGGTATATTTTCCTCTAATTTCATATAACATATCACATTTTTTTATAGATCTTCTGTTGTTTTAATGAGGGATACATAAAAATAAAAAGTAAAAAAAGAAAGTCATTGGGAAAGTGAATTAAATCGGCTAAATATTTTCAACTTAAAAAGTTTTAATACTAAAAAACAAATAAATTAAAATTTGGTATCCATGCATATTCAGCGCTTCCCTTGGAGCGTAATTTTAACTGTCGTTCTCCTCCCACCCGATGAAATCTTACAGGCCAAATCACGTTACACAGAATTTTTCACATTTGTCACTCAACTGCATATATATATATATATATATATATATATATATATATATATATATATTGTCTATTTGGGCAGGAATTCCTCTCCTCTATTTTACAACTTTCGTTAAAGACAAATGACAATTTTTTGCGATTAAACTTTTTATTTCATTTTAATTCGTACAAGTGTTTTCTTTTATAGTCACTAAGTGTGTAAAAATGTCCACAGTTCTTCATGTTAGAATACTTTCGGTTATTCTTTTAGTAATTAACATGGGGAATTTATATATATATATATATATATATATATATATATATATATATATATATTTGTTGTTTTATTTTTAACTGAATATGAGGCTTTATATGTATGTATGTATCTGAAGTTATAGGATTTATTTATTTTCCAATCACGGTTGTGGCCGTGTTCATAGTTAATGTTATTGAGTGTTAGATTTCTTTTTTATTATTAGGACTTCCATTTTTTAAAATCTTATTTTACATGTGGGCGAGGTTTATTATACTTGCATTTTCTACTCGTATGTTGTGGATGGAATTTGACAGATTTCCGTGTGCATTTAAATGAGTCCTTATTGTGTTATGGTCAGAGAGATGTAATATGAGTCGTCTAGATATTAATGTATTGATTGATATTTGAAAATCTGGGATATCATCTTTGAAAGGTCTCGCCTATGAATGAATATCAGAAAATATAAAATAAAATATTAAAAATAAACAAAAACTGCGTTAGCGAGACAAAACTTGATTCACATTAAGTTCACGAACGCATGAGTTTTAATTTTTTATCTTTATGTATTTATTTATATGTGCATTCACTTTAAGGTTTATATATCTTATATTGTTTCATTCTTCATCTATCTTTCTATATCAGGCGTTTGGAAATATCTTCTTTCTATTCTATCTCCAGCTTTGGACATATAAGTTGTTTGCGAATTTTACTCACACTTAAACTGGAATACGGTTCCATCAAAATGATACTTGTCCTATTAATAGATGATTTTGATTTCTGTGGTTTTAGTTCCGAAGAGAAACATAGAAAATAAATAAATGATGACCTTTAGTTAATATTAACCACTAAACACAAAAGTATTGATGCTATCTATTCTGATATACAAAATGGAAGCGGTACATTTCTTCTAAGAAAAAAATAAAGATTATTTATAGGGAAATAAAAATCCTATATTGAGATTGCTAATAAGTACACTAAACCATATTATCTGTCAGAAAACTTTTTTGTAAAGTACGTTGAAATCATTATTCTAAGATTTATCGTTGCTTAATCTTTTACAACGTGAAATTTATAAAATAAGTATTGTTAAAAACTTATATTGGAAAGAGAAATTATGTAAAGTGTATTACTATCTGTGTTTCTGGCATTTTAAGAAATACTAATATGTTTGTAACATTGTACAGCAGCACCTTGTTATTCTTGGGGATCGAATGAGAGATTTATTTAATTACTATCAGAATCAAAATTTTACTGAGTTCATAAATATTGCCAATCGGTTCTTACTAATAGAATTATTGTTAATATTAATATTGGTATATATTTTATGAAATTGCCGCAGTTGTATCTGTGGCTCAAACGATTTCACACATATCAATCCATACTTTTCACTATCTTATCAATGTTTTCAATACTCTAATTTATTCGTGTTTCTAAGCCTTCCAGTCTCTACAATATTATTTAGGTCTTTTAAAAGTGATTTTTATGTTTTTTGTTTTCGGTACAATGACATTCCTATTCCTCCCCTCACTCCATTTCTGTTATACTCTCTACGATCTGACACATTTAGAAAATGGGTGCATCTACTTGACTGCGTGATTCGTCTAAAATCTAAAATCCCCGAGCATTTCTTTTTTTATTTTCGCTTTCTTGCACTGCATCCAATCGTCTTGATAGTTTACAGCCTTCCTCGGACTTCCAAGTTTTCCTATCTTTTGGCAAGGATCATGGGAAATCAGGCAAAGTAGACAGATAATCCAGTATACACTGATCATATTCATGTTCTACACAGTATTTTCACTTATTTCACTTGGCCAAGATACTTTCCAAACTTTTCACTTTCTTCCAATTTCGATATTTGATATTTCCCAAAAGTGAAATCTAATTCCTGATCGATGCATTATTATTATTATTATTATTATTATTATTATTATTATTATTATTATTTCCTTTGATTTCTCTTCCGTACACACTTCTTTCCGGATCCCGCCCAGAGACCTAAGGTTAGAAATGATATTATGGCATTTTTCACTGACCAATTAAAAAACAAGAAAAAAGCCGCAAACATATTTTACATAGTTAAACCCCGACGTAAGATGTGGGTTGTACTCGTGTGAACATTTTTTGTCTTTAAGGTATGGACTTGCAGGAATCCCTTCAATTAGTTCCAGGAATCCCTTTAATAATAATAATACTTATTATTATTATTATTATTATTATTATTATTATTATTATTATTTGATTTCTGGCGTTTACACATTTCTTTCCGGGTCCCGCCCAGGGACCTAATGTTAAAAATTGTATCATAACACTTTCCACTGACAAAAAAAAAAAATATTACATAGATGAAGCCCTTCGTAAAGTGTGGGCTGTACTTGTCAGAACAATTTTTTGTATCTCTTTGAGGCATGGGCTTCCAGGAATTCCTTCAATTAGTCTACTGGAATTATTATTATTTTTTTTTTTTTATCTTCTTTGCTTTCTGGCGTTTACACATTTCTTTCCGGGTCCCACCCAGAGACCTAAGGTTAGAAATGGCATCATGACACTTTTCACTGACAAAAAAAAAAAAAAAAAAAAATAAAAATTACATAGATAGAGCCCTTCGTAAAAGGTGGGCTGTACTTGTCAGAACAATTTTTTGTATCTCCTTGAGGCATGGGCTTCCAGGAATCCCTGCAATTAGTCTACTGCAATCTTTTCCAACCAGTCCTAGGGCTCCAACTACAACAGGGATTGTTGATGTTCCCATATGCCACATTTTCGAGACCTCTATTTCAAGGTCCTTGTATTTTGACAGCTTTTTGAATATCTTCAAAGATACATTGCAGTCAGCAGGGACTGCCATATCAATAAGGAGGCACCGTTTTTGTTTGTGGTCTTTAATAACAATATCTGGGCGGTTGGCCTTGATTGTTCTGTCAGTGTGAATTGTGTAGTCCCATAGAATTGTAACAGGTCCTATCTCCGTAACCGGGTCTGGGTGGTGTTGGTACCAGTTTCTTTCAGTTTCCTTCCCGTAGAAGTTGCAGATTTTCCAGTGCAGATATTGGCCCACTCTGTCATGTCGGGTTTTATATTCAGTGGGTGCCAACATCGTGCAACCTGATACAAGATGATAAATCGTTTCTGGATATTTATCACAGAATCTGCATTTTGGGCAGACACAATATTTTAATATATGTGTTTGATAATTCCTAGTTAGCAAGCATTGGTCCTGCGCAGCAAGGATAAAACCTTCAGTTTCCGCTTTCAACCCTGCACTGCGTAGCCACTGATGGGTACGGGTTTTGTCTACATCAGCTTGTTTGATACGGGCAGAGTATTGGCCATGAAGCGGTTTATCTTGCCATCGCTTTTGTATCTGGTCGGTTGCATTCGTCTTTGCTGTCTTTTTCAAGTATTTTGCAGTTTCAGCCGGTGTATTGTGCTGTAGTTGCATCTCTACGCCCATTTGAAGCTCCAGTTTGAATTTGTTGGCTTCTTTCATTACGGAGTAAAGACGCTTACTACTTTCATGTTCCTTGACGCATACCATCATCCAGTCTTCTGTAGTTTCCAAGTATCTTTGGAGGCCAATTGTTGTAGTTTTGGAGGACAGTTCTAGTTGAACTAATCCACTGCCTCCTTCCGATCTGGGCACATACAGACGATCAACATCAGCTTTGGGATGATGCATGCGATAGCAAGTGAGAAGCTTTCTCGTTTTGGCGTCCATTCGCTTAATTTCAGCTATGGTCCAGTTAAGGACATTAAAGCTGTAATGCACCACTGGGACAGCCAATGTGTTTATAGCTGATATTCTATTTTTTGAGTTTAGTTCAGTATTTAGTATCAGACGTACACGCCTGTAGTACTCTTTTCTTATTTTTTCTTTCATTTGGGGGTGTTGTATGCCATCTCCTTCGCTAATTCCTAGGTACTTATAAGCTTCTTCATGCTCCAATTCCCTAATCTTTGTGACAAAATCTAAATCTATTGAGGGTGTTTCTGTAATTATTATTATTATTATTATTATTATTATTATTATTATTATTATTATTATTATTATTATTCCTTTGATTTTTGTTGTATACACATTTACTTCTGGCTCCCAACCTAAGGTCGGCAATATCTTCATGACAGTTTCCATTGTTCATTTTTGTAAAGTAAAATTACTAAGATCATACACATTTTACATAGATAAAGCTCCTCGTAATGACTAATTTCTATTTCTTTAAGGTATGGGATACTATGAATCATTTCAATGTTTCTACTGGAACCTTTTTCAATTAATCCTAGGGTTCCAGCTATAACGGGAATTGCTAATATTCTCATGTGCCACATTTTGAGATTTCCACTTCAATATTTTCTTATTTTGATGGCTACTTGAAGATCCTCAAAATAGAATACAATCTTCACAGACTGGCAAGCCAATAAGAAAGCACATTCTGATTTTTGGTCTTTGATCACGATGGCTGGACGATTAACTATTATTATTATTATTATTATTATTATTATTATTATTATTATTGTTGTTGTTGTTGTTTTTTTGATATTGCTGTTGTTTTATTAAACAAATAAAATGTTTGACGTATACATTCCAATATTTTTCAACTCTTAGAGAATAGCGTAATTTAAGAAAAGTAAAAAATTATGGACAGTGTTTGACAATGTTCAACAATATTTTGAATCGGTGTCTCTCTTCTTCAAGTTATATTTAAAGAGTGTATACAAGTATACAATTTTTTTTAAAAATCTATAAAAATATATTAAATAAAACATTAATTACATTTTGTAGATTTTTAAAATATGTTTATGCTTATATGCAATTTTTAAACACAACTTGACAGACACCCATTCGAAATATTGTTGAATATTGTCAATCACTGCCTTTCGTTTTCTTCTTCTTTCCTTAAATCATGCTTCTCTCAGTATTATTATTATTTATTTATTTGTCTATTTTTCTTTGTTGTTGTTGTCGATGATAATAATTGGTTTTCTGTCTTATATTCTGTGTCCCGTTTATTAAGTTTTAGTTATAGAATTTTTTATTTTACATCCTTTTTTATTTTTGCTTTGTACGCTCTTTTTATTGTATCAAGTTATTCTCTAATATTCAGCATTTTTTTCGACTATGTCTGCTTTTATTTCTGGCGTGGCTGAGAGACTCTGTCAAAAAAACTAAACAATAATGTTTTATATTATATTAAGACTTTCCCTTTACATCCCCTCTCTCTTTCATCTCTCTCTTTCATCTCTTTCTCTCATCTCTCTCTCCCCCTTTCACTCACCCACTCTTTCGTTTTCACTTGTACATAAAAATAACTTTGTATTTCTCATTGAAAATGCTTTGTCCAGTTAGAATTTTTTCCTTCCATTTTGCAGTCATGTATGACTTGGTTTGTTATACAAGGATTTTCCTTTGTTTACGAATTTGATGAGAACCATTACGAAATAAGTGAGCCTGACATGCAGTCAAAAGCCACAAATCGCTTTGAATGTGATTTTATGAAAGTTCATCTAATTTGTCCTGTTGTTCTTCTTTAGTATTTTAGTTTTCATTAGCATTCACCTAAATATGTAAATATGGGTGTCTTTCTGAAATATTATTATTTATATTTAAATAATAAAAATTATTGTTATTTAAATAAATATTACTTTTTTAAACAATAATACTTATTGGTTATTTAATAATTTTACGAAACTTTATAACAAAAAATATCTCTGAAAAAATATCTTACAAAATTTTTAATTTTAAACGTCGTGCAATGTATGAAATTATATAATCAAAATGAACATATCCTAAGAGGTTGCTAAATATATCGACTATCAGATATTCTCTAAAGAATTACAAAAAAAATTAATTTAGCTTTCTACTAAACGAAACTTAAATATATGTTTATCATTAGAAGCGGTTGTTATAAAGCATCTGGACCAAAGACGAAGCCCTTTCAAAAGGAATTCTGATATTGAAGATTTAGTCAAATTTGGGAAATAGAGTCAAAATGAAAATTTTTCAGTCGTTCCTCATATTTATAAAAAATATTTCATTGGTGATTCAGATTCGGTTTAGTATTATTTTAAAGAAATATCTGTTTTTACTTATTTTATTTACTTGTTTTTCAACAAGAAATATTCTTATTAATATTTTATTATATTATTTATTATGGTCGATGAGAAACATTAAATAGTAATTTTCGTTCGGAGTAATAACTTCTGAATTAATGCCAATATATAAGGGAAATATTATTTTGTTATTTATTGATATCATTTGATGAAGCGTTTCTATGATACACCTCAGTATTTAAAACTGCGTATATATCATGGGCCGTGAAACATGTTGCATAATTCTTACACAGAGATGTAAAGCGAGATATTTACAATTACTGAGTATGTATATATATATATATATATATATATATATATATATATATATATATATATATATATATATATATTCGTGTGTGTGTGTATGTATATATAAATATGTATATATATATATATATATATATATATATATATATGTATGTATGTATGTATGTATGTATGTATGTATGTATGTATGTATGTATGTATGGAAAAATTAACAGTTAATAAAATTGAAAATAAATATCTGCGAGCAAATAAGGTTTGTATGTAGAAGAATGTCAAAATAAATGTAAATCATTATTTGATAAAGAAAAATAAAGAAAATTATGGTAAGGAAAATAAATTTTGTATATGTAAAGAAATAAAGAAATATATAAAATTTGATTTATAATTTATGAAAATTTATGGTAATATGACGTGCTTAGGATAATACAAAATTAAATTAAAATGCAAAAAATTTAAATTTATTAAAAGATCACGTTCTAAATTTTGTTTAAATGTTATTTTTTCTGTGTGTCAGTGGTTGACAAATGATTACTATGGGAATTTTAGCGTCTTTTTGCAGTGGAAAACACACTTTGTTTTCGAAATTGTTGCTAAATTAAAATAATCCTAAGATTTTAATATTTTCATGACTTACTCACAATTAAATGAAATTGAATCTCTTTTTAGAAAATCTCCATAAAATTATTTTTTATGTATATATGACTCCACTTCGAGAAATTAAAGTAGCATCCTAGTCATATTTATATTAGTTAGAAGAAGGACTCCTTGGGGAATCTAAATTATCAATTCTTTTTTTGTCAAACAGAGTCGAAAATCTTCTCAGAATCGTAAAAATTAAAATATATGCAATAAAACTATGAAATTATTTAATGAGATAATATTTGTTTGCTCTTATAAATAAGATATAGTAATGACACTATTGTCTTAAGTTTTTCGATCAATAATGAATTTTTAGAAGAATTGTTTTCATATGTTTAAATTTTGATTAGAATAATATATTGAGTTTTCAATTTTATAAAAGTCTCTATTAATTTACGTCTTTTAGATTATATTATTATTAAATGAAAACTATATTTACTAAGCATAAATGTTAAACCTTCATGCCAGTCTTCAAAGATTATTTAAATAACTTTGATTTTTTTGCGCATATAAGTGCCCAATTTTTGAAAGTATAGGCATTATCAGAAAATACGAGCGATTTAAGTCAGCATCCCTAAAATTACATTACTTGGAATATTTTCCAAAACAAGATAACTGTATACTATGAATAATATGAAACAGGTGCTCACGTCATTTCTTAAATTATGTTTAACAGATAAAGTCTCCGAAGAACAACAAACAATCTGTCATCAACTCGTTTTCACCTCATCAAGCATGTAAACATGGCTACTGTCGGTTAACGACGCAGCTACTGTTTGCTTAAAAAAATTCTGTGTTATTTTAACTTAAAGTAGATAATATTTGTTTCAAATCAGATTAATTATACTTCAAATCATCTAATATTCCTCGAAAAAGTTTCAGAAATGTATATTTTATTGTTGAAACATTTTTTAATAAAGCGAATTACATTGCTATGAAAGATGATTGTAAAAGGGCGCTAATCAGATATTTTAACAAAACAAATCTTCCTTCCAATCATTTTAAATTAGTTTTAAATTAGTTTTTGAAATACAGCAGTTATTTGCGTATTTTAAATATTAAATTTAACCTAATAGCTTAAAAGTAAAACTAAAATAAAAAGCGTCAATCTAGAGTTTTCATTAAAAATTCACAGATAACGTTATTTGTGTGTGATTTGGAGGGACCTGCAATAGTATTTTTGAAATCGATACGATTAATACATGAATATTTGGAAGACTACATATACTTCCATTTATATCAGTATCTTCAGTTCTAAAATCAAAACTGGAAAGGTTACGTTTGTGTAAGTTGCTAAAGCCTCGGTATATACAAAACCTATTTTGTTTCCTTGTTTGACGACAAACATTTTTAGATTACATCTTGTACCATGAGATGTCTTTAAATAAACATTAAATAAAACAGAAAATCTTAATTAATATATGAATGCGCATAAAATGAAAAAAAAAATACTTAAAAGTCATAATTTAAAATTCTAGTCTAAAAATTGAGTCTTGACTCCACCCATCATCCTTAATCAATTAAAATTTATTATTATTAAATCCCTTGGCGCCACATTAGATATAGATGTTTAATAAGCTTAAGTTAGTTCTGTTGAATGCCCAACATTTAAAAACTAAATAACGTTTTGGCTAGTTTAGAAATTTAACAAAGGAATTGGATAATGATAATTAAAATTTAAATATTCTAATTTCTGTATATATATATATATATATATATATATATATATATATATATATATATATATATATATATATATAATGTCACTACCATACAAAAAAGGAGAAAGTTTAACATCAAAAAACATAAGGAAAATTAATTCATTTTAATAATGCGTAAAAATATCCGCTCTTTAGCTAAAGAACGTCGCGAAACCCGAAACACGTGTTGCAAAATTATGGAAAATAAAGCATAATATATATTTAAAACAAAATCTACATTACAACCAAAAACGTTTGCGTTTTCTCTCTGCTTTTTAATATAATAAAATATGATATAATATATATATATAATATGATATATATATATAATATGATATATATATATATATATATATATATATATATATATATATATATATATATATACATATATATATAATATGATATATATATATATATATATATATATATATATGTGTGTGTGTGTGTATACATATATATATAATATATAATAATATATATATATATATATATTTATGTATAAAATTTAATATATATATATATATATATATATATATATATATATATATAATAACTGTGTAAAGCTTGACCCTGTGTGTCGAAAATTCTCAACTTATTTTATTTAATAACGATTCTCTAATGTAAGAAGATAATTATGACTTAGATTAATACGAGATATTACCAAACATTCGGTGAATTTGAATTTATTATTCAAATTCTTTAACGGTAAGGATGGCGAAATTTTATTTAATTCTCTAAATCATTTGCCGCAGAAAAAATGGACTTCAATTTCTATTGATTTTTGCTTTCTCTCAGAAATCTATTTCGAAATATAAGTTCCGGAACTTTCGAGGATCATTTCCTAAATTTGCCTGGTGCTGAAAAATTCTCGTTCTGGCTGATATCCGAAAAATCATTTCAAATTCGAAATGATTTAAGGCCTTTATACTCGGGTCCAGCAATTTACAACACTCAATCCTATCAAGATTTTCACTTTGTAAATTTTGCAGTAAATATATTAATATTAAATTCGGTTGTAAAGGCAATGCAATCGATATAATAGCGAAGGTGAAATGAGAAATGCTTGTTCCATTTGTTTCCTTGTCATTTCTTTCACTTTTGCACAGAAAACCTTGAGAAATTGTCCTAATTTGTCTTGTGTCCCCACTTGTCGTGTATGGGTTAACTAGCAATGGAGATTGAGTTCTGTAGTGCAGTTTAATTAGCCTAAGTGAAAGGAAAGTTTTGAATTTCATGGCAGAGCTAACTGGGCGAAACTTCACTATTTTCTCCAAGAATGACTTGTAATTCATAGATAGTTAAATTAAAAGAAATGGGTAGAGAGATTTGATCACCTGAACACGGGCATTGCATTAAAACATATAAATTTCTTGAAACTAAAGATTGTCTTCGCTTTTCAATAAGCGCTGAGCTGTAGACAACAACTGATACATATCAAGTAATATATATCTGTATACGTACGTCCTGCATGTACAAAACAATTACAAAACCGCATAGATATATTTGAGTAATTTGTACATGTATGTTCAGGTGTCAATTATTTTGACTAATGGGTGACTTCTTATAAACAGTGATTATTGTGTCATTTTGTATTTGTAATAGCGTTTCTTGTTTTTACCTATTAAGCTATAGTAGATTATTTAACTAACTGATCTAGGGATTGAACTCACGATCATTAGCAGTAATGAACATGAAATTGAATTACAAGAATAAAATAACACCACAATAAACATATATATGATATATCATATCAGAAAAAACAAAACAAAAAAACAATGGGCATCTGAAGATAACTTGAGTGTACTAAACAGAATCTTTATATCAATAACAGCGTCTATAATAAGGAAAATGCGAGCAATCGTTCAAATACGTCTAATTAATATTTTCCCCCTTGAAATGCAGTTGTCTTTATCGGCTGCGAATAAAATAAAACACAAAGTACGTTTCATCTACTAAATTAAGCTAAGTTTAAAAATTATCTATACAGTATATACAAATTAAGTTTAGCTTAATAAATATCTATTCGAGATATCTATGTCCGAGTGTCAATAAATCCTCTTCTAAATAACATATGGATCTTCGGCAAAAACAAACCAAAATAGGAATATATTTAAAACATGATGTGAAAATATGTTATTCTTCGAAAGACATTCAGACTTGAATAACAAATATGATCACTTATTTTAAGACCACGTGTAACACAGATAGATAGCAGAATGACTGCAATTAGTTGTCTTTGTAGCCTAATCAATAAAGCAGCTGTTGCGGTAAGTCAAAATTTTGCGGATAAGAAATGCAAGATCCACTTTAAATTATTGCTTATTCCTTATCTACAATGTTTAATAACTATTGCACAAAGGCGTTCAGTGTTTTCTTTTTTTCTATAAAACAAGTCAAATTAAGATGAAAAAAATAATAAGTAAAAATATATAACTATAGCGGTATTTTGGAATTTATTCAAGATGATGAAAATTTGTATTTATTTAACAAACACACCAATAAATTAACAATAATAAAGCCTTTGCTTTACACATAAATTATTTATTTTTCCACGTTAATTCATTTCTTTTCGTGTATTTACGTTGTGATTTTTTAATCGCACAGATCGAATACAGTGTGAATTTCAAATACAAATTAGACTAATAACTAAGTGTCCGGTTGTCATATTACGGATTATTGACGAAGTTTCAATAAATTCAATATTAAATACCGTTTCTATCAGGAGGGAAATTTGTTAACTCGTTAATATCCACGACACAATATTTGTAAAGCTGAGTTTTAAAGAAATCTATAATATCCGATTTTTTTTAATAAACCTATAATTATAGTGAATATTTTTATATTAACACCTTAAGACCTGATGTTTATTTTGATATTTTTTATAATTAATACCAGGTTTAACATTAGGTATTAACAGGCTAAATAACAGACAAACAAACCATACATTAACTTAATAAACGTTCTATATATATATACGTTTTATACTTAATAAACGTTCTATATATATACGTTTTATACTTAATAAACGTTCTATATATATACGTTTTATACTTAATAAACGTTCTATATATATACGTTTTATACTTAATAAACGTTCTATATATATACGTTTTATACTTAATAAACGTCCCATATATATACGTTTTATACTTAATAAACGTTCTATATATATACGTTTTATACTTAATAAACTTTCTATATATATACGTTTTATACTTAATAAACGTTCTATATATATACGTTTTATACTTAATAAACGTTCTATATATATATACGTTTTATACTTAATAAACGTTCTATATATATACGTTTTATACTTAATAAACGTTCTACATATATACGTTTTATACTTAATAAACGTTCTATATATATACGTTTTATACTTAATAAACGTTCTATATATATACGTTTTATACTTAATAAACGTTCTATATATATACGTTTTATACTTAATAAACGTTCTACATATATACGTTTTATACTTAATAAACGTTCTATATATATACGTTTTATACTTAATAAACGTTCTATATATATATACGTTTTATACTTAATAAACGTTCTATATATATACGTTTTATACTTAATAAACGTTCTATATATATACGTTTTATACTTAATAAACGTTCTACATATATATATACGTTTTATACTTAATAAACGTTCTATATATATACGTTTTATACTTAATAAACGTTCCATATATATACGTTTTATACTTAATAAACGTTCTATATATATACGTTTTATACTTAATAAACGTTCTATATATTAGGTTGGTGCAAAAATAATTTCGTTTTTTCACATAGTAACATATGTTAGAAAACGAAATTATTTTTGCACCAACCTAATATATACGTTTTATACTTAATAAACGTTCTATATATATACGTTTTATACTTAATAAACATTCTATATATATACGTTTTAAACTTAATAAACGTTCTACATATATACGTTTTATACTTAATAAACGTTCTACATATATACGTTTTATACTTAATAAACGTTCTATATATATACGTTTTGTACTTAATAAACGTTCTATATATATATATAGGTTTTATACTTAATAAACGTTCTGTATATATACGTTTTATACTTAATAAACGTTCTATATATATATACGTTTTATACTTAATAAACGTTCTATATATATACGTTTTATACTTAATAAATGTTCTACATATATACGTTTTATACTTAATAAACGTTCTATATATATACGTTTTATCACAGATATAAATACTGTGTTTGTTATCATGATCCTATCTATTATTTATGATCCTATCTATTATTTATGATCCTATCTATTATTTATGATGCTACCAATAATTTATGATCCTCTCCTATATTTTATGATCCTATCCTATATTTTATTATCATTTCTTATTTTTTCATCATAATTTTACTTGTCTATATTTACTACCACTCAAGTTCCACTAGAGACAAATGCTCTGGTGGTCTTATAGGTGTCAAGAAAGAGCCTACTAGATAATATTAAATTTTCATTGCATAGAAATCCTGGAAGTTATATGTCGTTACTTTGGAGAAAGGTGGGTTCATATATTCCTACAAATCAGCTAATGAAAACGGGATAATATTTAAAATAATAATCAATAATTACACGAGGAAATATGTAGTGGGTAAATAAAATAACACTCAGGTATGAAAACCAAAAATAGAAGATAAACAAAATAAAATTAATTTTTATTTTAAAAATCAAATAATAAAATAAATATTTCTTAAGTGATGAGGATTCATTTTCAATTTTGCAACTGTTTATCAAAACATTGAAGGTATTTTAGGTACTGTTGAACTTACCACTTCTTCAATAAGATATATTTAAACACCGGCATCTTTAGGGTTTTCAATTATAAACTACATTTTAAAAATGACTGCAAACAAGTCTTTTTTTCTCTTTGTGAGATTAGGTGATATTACCGTCCAAATCAGGCACTTCACCATGTCAAACAATCTATTTTGATAAATTTCTATGAAAAAATTCACATGTAACACGTGTGTAATTTTTGGTTGCATCGTTTTGCTGAATCATAGTTGTTGGTAAAGACTGTCTGAAGAATTGTAGAATAAAATGATGCAGCAATGTGTTCGACGAAATTTCAGCTGTGATACTTACAAAAATGAAGAATAGCCTGTAAACATTTGATGATGGCAATTCCCATATACACAGTTAACTTTGGACTTGAATGAGATATATCATCTCTTTCAGTGGGTGGCTCACTACCCCATAAAATATTTTCTATGACTTATATCTTATTTTTCACCTTCTTATCTAACTTTCCTTTTATATTTTTTTATTTAAAAACGATTTAATTACGTTATCTATCTATGTATCTATCTATCTATATATATATATATATATATATATATATATATATATATATATATATATATATATATATATATATATAATTTATA
The DNA here is from genome assembly GCA_963932145.1 of Acanthosepion lycidas. Lineage (NCBI taxonomy): Eukaryota > Metazoa > Mollusca > Cephalopoda > Sepiida > Sepiidae > Acanthosepion > Acanthosepion lycidas. The sequence goes on from OZ010576.1 coordinate 134,012,060, forward strand.
TATATATATATAATTTATATATATATATATATAATTTATATATATATATATATATATATATATATATATATATATATATATAACGTAATTCTTTTTTAAATTACAAAAATAAAAGCAAAGAATATGAGAACAAGAAGCAATATTATACATATATATATATATATATATGAATATATATCTATACATACATATAAAAGGGAAAAATGTTGAAAGATAAATATTGCATGCTTATTTATAAACGCTTTATTCATTCTGAAGCTCTGGGTGTATTCTTTCGTCCTAGAATTATTTTTTTTCAAGCAGATTCATATGCCTTTATTATACATGAGTGCAGATTTTTCATATTTTTTAAATCCCCGCCTACGCATTGTGTACTTATCCAATTTTTTTATCCTTATCTACAGACTGTCATTCTAAAAACAACAGAACATTTATCAGTCTGATCGCCTGACACACAGGCTAAAATCTATCCAAGTGATCGAACATCATAGTTTGGTGTGAATTCTTTCCTTGTTGGAAGCAGTGAATGTTTAATATTTATTTTCTGCTCATTCCTAAGAAAAACTTGAATTCAATTATTCCTGTACAAAGTCACATTTCCTGTCATAACAGATATACCAAGCGACTAGACAATAATTACAAGTAATGAATTATTAGATTTCCTATTGCGCCACCTACTAATTGCTTACTTTGTCAAATGCAGCAAAATCGAGTTAGTATCTCCCTATTACAATATCCAGATCATAACTATTCGTTGTTTTATTTTATACAGTTGTATCAGTCATTATAAACATTGACCTGTGTATGCAGTAAATCTAAACGTCAAATGGAGTATTAAATCTAAATCTAACCAATTAAATGATAAACAACTCTTAAGAAGTGAACACACGTGTAGGCTAAAAGATTGGGTCCATCCACTGAGGTTCTAAGAATCCTTAAAAATATGTCTAAAAATTGAAAGTTTCATTCATTATTCAAAAGTTATTTCTTATATTTCAGGCCGGAGCAATTTTCTCTGCTTCAAAGTTTTTTTTATCGTATATTCAATAATAATAATAATTATGGAAAAGCTACAGGTATGATGTCCGTTACAACAATATGATATCAACAGGACTTCCGAAACATTCTCTCACGAACGAATTCAATTTCGACGAACATCTTAGGAACACATTTTCAAAGATTACCCAGATTCTAACATTTCAACCCTTAAAGCGCATGAAGATAGCTATTTATGAAAACTATTAATGTCTAAACTGTTTAATTGATTGCTTTTACTAACTTATCAACTAACAGAAAATTTCAAGATGAGTATGATCCCCCATCATGTTGATCATTTTTTAAGTTAGATTTCAATTGCGCAGGTTGCGTTTCATTTGCTTTGTTGTGTTGATTATCAGTACAACCGTTTTTCCCATGACAAGCGACGTCTGCATATAAACATTTTTTTATATTTTTATTTTTATGCATTTTTTAAACATAACATGAAGAATACAGACATACTTTCAAAATATTGGTAAAAATGTTAAACACATTTTTTTCTTTTCGTGTTCTTTTCTAAATGTTGCAATAAAAATGATAATAAAAGTATTAATACTAATAACGAAATTAACCCTTTACTGCCTAAATACTCCTTAAGATTTCAAATCGTTTTGCTTAATCTGTCTAATGATAATCTTTGGGAAAGCGGGTCTTAAAATTTATGTCACTCATGTTTAAAAATTATGACTCCGTGCACTAATGGCTTAAATCAACATACTAGATCAGTCGAAGTTAATTAAAGCAAAGTAGGCTTGCAAATGATTAAATACAGAGACCGCACCGTACTTTTAGCCAATAATGTATAAGTTTAGATAATATTGGTACAAAACGATAAAAGAAAGCTACTCTCTGAGCATTTCCCAAACAGAAGGGAAGGTTATTATGATGCACACGACCATAGTTCTGAAATAAAAATTTATATCGTCAAAGTATAAATTGAAAATTAACAGAGAAATAACGTAAACAATTTTCAATAATCAGTTTGCTTAGTGATATACCTTTAATATGTCCAAGATTAAAACCTAATTTATTATATGTTTCTCCTAAAATTGTTATTGTATAACGTATGATTTTTATCTGAACAAGCTTACTGACAAGGAAGGAGCTTAGGTTGAAAAATATATCTATTGTTTCAAATAAATGCTTTTGTTCTTCATGACTGATGTATCCTGTATAAGCATGTTTTATTGAGTAACTTTCAACCCAGACTTATGACCAAATATTAGCAACAATGCATTTGCCTTTCTTTTAAATCTTATTTGTTTGATGTCGTAATTATCACTGTTATCTCCTGGTTGTTAATATGAAGAGATACAGAAATAAAATACGTTGCGATAGAAAGTTGTTCACGGGGGATCGTTCATCAAAAGGCAAATGCAATCGGATTGTATGAAAGCCGACAACTCTATTATGAATAATATTCACAACATTTCATGAATCATTGACTCGAGTTACGCTATCGTTCCTATGATATTTCAACAAATGTTGCGACGCTATGTCTGCTTCTTCATTTTCTTCACGGAATACCTGTGATTTATTGCCGCTAATATGAGGCAGATGACATTTGTACAGAACGATGGACGTCTTTAGCTCAAGAAGGAATCAAGAGGAGAAAAACAAGAACAAAAAAAAACAAAAAAACACCAAAGACGAAATTGAAAAAAGACTGAAACGATGAAATACGTAATTTTTTTTTCTTCAGAATGGCATTTAAATGTGAAACAAGAAAGCAAAGGAAAAAGCGAAAGCAATAATTTGAATTGGAATTATTAATTTGTAATTGTTTTTCTTGTTTATTTATTGTTCATTGTTATTACTTATCTATCTATCTATCTATCTATCTATCTATATATATATATATATATATATATATATATATGTATATATATATATTAGGTTGGTGCAAAAATAATGACGTAATAATGTCGTTTTTTTACGTATTTTTTACGTCAAAAAACGAAATTATTAAGTCATTATTTTTGCACCAACCTAATATATATATATA
>OZ010576.1:134020102-134040102 GCA_963932145.1 Acanthosepion lycidas
ACTAATATAAATACAAACGCTAACAAAAAAAAAAAACAAAAAAACTTTCTCGCAATTTCATAAATTAAATAAATATGAGTTGACAAATGTAAAAAAAACATTTTCCCAAAAAACATTTTCCCAAAAAACATTTTACTAAAAACATTTAAAGATAATTACGTTAACTTGTGAATAAAAACTGAAAGATTCATTAAAATCTTACAATTATCTGACTTTTGCAAGAATGACAAAATCAATGTGCTTTTCACCGTGAAATGACGCTTAAATCTCCCATTTATGGCCCCACGTTGAAGCCAGAAATTCAACCCAAAACGTGAAAGATCTAAAAAGGATTAAAAATAATTTTTATATTAAAAAAAACTTTTGATCTTCCCTCTTAATAATAACACAAATATTTCGACGATAAAACTTTGTTTTTATTTAGTTTCGGACATTTTTTCATCGTGCATGCTCATTTTTTGTAATCATTTGGTGATTCCTACAGACAGTGTATATATATATATATATATATATATATATATATATATATATATATATATATATATATATATATATATATATATATATATATATTTGTGTGTATGTGTGTGCATGTGTGCGCGCGCGCTTGTTAATTGTTTTCTAATATAGTGTAAAGGGATATGATAAAAAAAACGGCTAGAAGAAAACTATTCTTAGCCAACGCGTTTCGTGATCTGAGGGACTTCAACAAGGCGAATATAGGTTTTATTTTGTTGCACGCGTATATATACAATATGTGTGTGTATAACATTAACGGATTTAATTTTATTACTAAATTTTTATTACTCTTATTAATGAATATCTGAGTGAGGGAGCGTGATTTCCTTAAAAAAGAAAATTTATCCTTTTCAGTGACGTTTTCTGTAGCTGAGCGGTAAAGCACTCCATGTCAAATGACGGTTTCTCCTATAAAGGGTGACACAGTTTCGATCCCTCTCGGAAAGCATAAATTCCTCATTAGGATTTCTCGAATGCGCAGACCGATAGTCATAAGACAACTGTTTAAAATTAAATTGAGACATCTATTTTCAAATTCGAGTGTTAGTTAATAAGAAAAATATATATATATATTATGAAATGGGCAAAGTCCGCCAATTTTATTTCAAGACATTTTTTTACGTTTATACGTTCTTTTTATAGATACAAATATTTAAGTAAATGCTTTCTTTATAATAATATAAATATATAATAATATATATGTAGGGAAATGATTATAGTTATTTCAAAAAGAGAAGAATGTAAATAAAGGGAGAAACCGCAAACGTTTTTGGTCTAATGTGGGTTTTTGTCTAATGTGGGTTAATATATATATATATATATATATATATATATATATATATATTATGTAGCGGGGAGGTTATTACGAAAACGCAAGCGTTCAGTTATATCACCTAAGAAATGCATATATATATATATATATATATATATATATATATATATATATATATAACTATATGTATGTTTGTGCATATGTATGTAAGCATGTTTATATAGAGAGAGCGACAGACGGGGTATATAGCAATGTAGATCAAAAAATAAGTACACAGTTGTCAATCATACAAATACTCTGGTATAAAACTCTCTTTCGCCACCTCTGTCTCTATCTTCGTCTGTGTTATATATATATATATATATATATATATATATATATATATATATATATATATATATATATATATATATATATACAGACAGCGAGAGTAAGAGAGAGAGATAGGCGCAGTTATAAATTCGCAGCCCGACAGGTAGTTAACTGAAACTTGACCTGAAATTTTGTTTTTTTCATCTTAGATGCATGTGATTAATATTCACCATTGTTAAATTAAATTGACAAGAAATGAGATTATGTTGAAAGATAAATATCTGTTGTACAATGTATATTTTTTTCAACTTTATATAAACGGACATCTTGCTTTACAGAGGGAAATAGATAAAGTGAGTAAGTGGGAGAGACAGAGAGATGCACACAGCAAGAGAAGACAAACACTGAGAAGAAGGTAAGTAAAACAGAAATAGTGAATGAGAGAATGCATAGAGAGTGGCTTTGTTGATTGAAAATCTTACGTCATCTCCCACCAGCGACAGTCGTAGACGATCGAGTTCATGAAAATAAAATATTTAGAATATTGTTTCCCACACGAGTTGCCAAGCACAATTTTTATACACTCAAGACAAAGCTAATTTTAGGACATATCTATCTATCTATCTATCTATAAATATTTAATTTCTCTCACTATCTCTCTCCCTCTATCACACCCTTTCTCTGTGTGTGTATATATATATATATATATATATATATATATATATAGAGAGAGAGAGAGAGAGGGGGAGGGAGAGAGAGAAAGAGAGAGAGTGAGTGAGTGTGATAGAAGCAGAGAGATTGTGAGAAAATTTGAATGTTTATATATATATATATATATATATATATAAACATATACTGTTAAATATAACAGACAATTAATATCTATTGTGTTTGATCATGAGCCGTTTTAAACTCCGTATATTTCCTTAATTTCAGGTTAAAATAAAGACAAAAATTGTCCAACATTTGGATATTCTTATTAAGCTGTTACTTGATCGAAGCTTTCGGCCCACATGAGCTATCTTCAGAGTGGTTAAACAAATATATTCCCCATCAAAGGCGATATCCTGTTATGACGACTATTAGTATGCGACGATAACGGTCGCGGCATAGCAGACGCAGGTTATAAATTCCTGATGCGGTTCTATGACGTCGTACCACGTGAGAGACCGAAATATTAACAACAGAACCATATGTCTAGATATTAGGTTGGTGCAAAAATAATGTCGTTTTTTTGACGGTAAAAATACGTCAAAAAATGACATTATGTAATGTAATGTGTTGTGACTAGTTTGAAATAAAATTTGTTGAGTGCGAATTGCTTTGTTTTAATGTAAATGGCCTCCTATATCTGAATACAAACTGTACAAATCGCTGGTAGTCTCCATTCTCCTAAATGGATATGAAACGTAGACATACTTGGCTGAAACAGAGACAAGGATACAAGTGGTGGAGATATAAGGCATGAGAAAACTCATAGACATCTTCTATTGGAAACATAAATTGAATGAGTTTGTGCGGAAAAGGTTTGAAAGTTTTGTGGGCAACAAAGAACCTCTTCTCGCCACTGTCAAACGTTGAAAAATGCCGTGGTTTGGACAAATTAAAAGGCATGACATCCCGGGCAAGACCAACATGCAAGGCACCTTTGAAGGGGGACGTAGGAGAAGACGCCAACGAAAAAATTTGTTAGACAATGTCAAAGAATGGACAAGTATGACTATATCAAAATTGGTGAGGTTCCTCGATAGACCGTTGTAGAGGAGATTCAGTGTAGCTTTTGCATTCACGATTACAAAAATTAACAGATGATTTATATATATATATATATATATATATATATATATATATTGCAGTCTGTTCATATCTATCTATATGTGTATCTCAGTTTGTTAATACCTATCTGGTTTCTTATTCTTACATCTTATTTCAGTCTAAAATAGAATCATAAAACAGAATAGGCTTCCCTTCATACCATAAGCTCTAATTGTATAAATGAAAATGTCTGTTTTTTTATACAAGCGAATACATAATGAAAAACCACCATTCCCTTTATTAGAAGTTTCGTTATATAGAGAAATAATCACCTTGGACTTTATGAATTTAATCAGAATACGAGATTGGCAAAAAGTTTCTAACTGTTCACCAGTTGAATTGGCGAGATGGAATCGTAAGTTCTATACTAACAATTTATTTTCTGACACTCCTCGTTCATAGAACTTTCCTTCGGCTTCTTGTTTACCAGATAATTTTGCTCTTCAAAAAGTTAAATTCTATGTCAATCGTTATCTACTGTCATCTTGATTACTCTTATATTGCTCCCTCTCTCTCTCTCTCTTCTCAATAATTCTTCTGTTTTCTAATTACCTCTCACTCTTTGTTTGTTTGTTTGTTTGTTTGTTTGGGTTTTATGGCATATCAACCACTGTGGGTTATTTAATGCCAAATCCAGTTTATATATATATGCCAAATATATGAATTTTAAATGCCTATATTTATGGAACATTTTTAGCAAGCTAGAGCTTATTTGCTTGTACACTGCTAAATAATCCTAGGTATTTTTGTTTAAGTCAAGAATTTCCATTTGATAAGGACATTTTATTTGCAAAATGGTAAAAGGTAGGATATGTTGTTTATACATCAGTCTACATCTTTGATAATAGACCGATTCTTTTTAGAAAATCCAATATAATTTTTGGTTCAGTTTTTGCAAATAATTTCTTCATGTTCTTGATTAATTGATTAATTGTTTTGTTTAACGGCATCTCAAACTTAGTGGTCAATTTATGCCGAAAATGATTTTGAGTGACTTTAAAAGTCAAAAACGGATAGCTGGCAACATTATGGTTTCAAAAAAGTATAGCTGGCAACATTATTGTTTCAAAAACGTACATCTGGCAACATTATGGTTTCAAAAACGTATAGCTGGCAACATTATTGTTTCAAAAACGCATAGCTGGCAACATTATGGTTCCAAAAACGTATAGCTGGCAACATTATTTTTCCGAAAACATTATCTGAGGCCTTGCTGTTGGATGTAGTTTATTGACGTACCCAGGACGCGGATGTAGTTTATCGCCATACCCAGAACGCGGATGTAGTTTATCGTCATACCCAGGACGTACCTCTCACTCTGTAATACCTTGTATGTTAGTGGTTTTACTTGCATTACATTGGGTGATTTCGATTAAATTAAATAATTACAAATATAATAACTGCATATTAGTGGCTAAGAAGATTAGTATTATTGTTAGTAATGAAAATAGAAATAATTTCATTTTACGACGAATACGTACCAAATCCAAATCGTTAAGAAATGGTCGGCAAAACAATAGTTTATAGATTTACATAACTATTTCATTATTAACGAATATTAAAAGAGAAACAAAAAGATAGCAACAATCATTATTCGTGGAGGAAAAGGACAAGCCTCAAGGACAATATCATGGCCTGAATCCAGTGTTTTAGATTTAAAACCGACATCAAAACCCGGAATAATTTTAATATTGGCAAACAATTTGTGATATCAGTGGATCCTATTCAGCATATTTAAATTAACATTGACAAGATAAACAAATTTAAATTCACTGGCAAAATTCTAAACTCAATTTATATCTACGTGTAAATAGAATTTAGCTTTTCAAATATTAAAAAAATGTTTTCTTTTCTTTTTCACTGTGAGTTATACAAAATAGCAAAAACGAACGACAAATGTCCGCTAACGAAATTATTATTTATCGTAACTTTTTTCTTTATTTATTCCCTTACACACACACACACACACACGCACGCACACATGAATGGGCATAGACATTCGCACACACATATACACACACCCTCTCACTCACGCATACACGCACACAGCCAGTGACTAACATATCATAATAAAATACAGCTTGCAAGTTATGTGTTATTTTGATTATTTTCTAATGTTCAATTTTCAAATAAGTTGATGCACACTCTAATCAAAATGTTGGATAACTTATCAAAAATTCATGCCTTTGTTATATTTTATCCGAACGCTTAGATAATTATAAATACTTATATTCCGTGAGTGTCACATTGTTATCTATATCCACTCATTTTATGGAACGCTAAACAATATTAAGTAAATGAATAAAAATAAAATCTCCTAAGTGGCAAGTTTTCTTCTGAGAATATTTCGTCTAAAATGTGTGAAACGCTAAGAATATTTTCCCATTTCTTCATTCAATTAACCAGTACCATTATGAGAGGGACAAAAGCAAAAGACGCGTAACCTCCCTGGCGAGCTATAATGAATGGATGGCGAAGCAGGGTTTGGGAGAGATAGCTAAAAGATAAATTTATTAAGAGCTACAAAGGACAGGGATATGTGGAGAGCCATGATCGCCAACGCCCCGAAGGAAAATATCACATAAAAGAAGAAAAATATAACATCAAAATTTAAGCAGATAGAGAAAATTTCAGCAATTTTTATTATTTAGTAATTTAGGGTCATTGTGAGAAAACAAAATATTTTTAGTTACCAATCCAAAGGTTATCTTTTGATTCCATTCATCATCACCAAACGAGTTAAAAGTTACTATTAGCTAAAACTTTGGCATCACATACAGAATATATAACAAATATTAAATAGATTTGGAGAACGCTCAGAGTGAGAAAATTTACAGCAGAACTTTTTTCCAATTTATAAATTGTAAACAATAAGAAAATGCAAATTAAATTTTAAATATGTTAATTTCTTTAACTAGGATAGATGTCAAATATTTTACCTGTTGTGTCGAAAATTCTCGATATATATTATTTAACGATTCTGTAACTTAATGAGAAAAATAGATTTATATTTTGGCGAGATATTAATAAACATAGCGTAAATTTCAGTCGGGTACTCAATCACTCAAGTTTTCGTGTCTCAGCGGAAATTTAAACTTCTCTCGAAATAATTCCACAACGAAATAAATGAGAAATTTTCTACGAATTTTTCACACTTTGAGAAATATTTTGCGTCTCTTAATTTCCCTAATTTTCGTTGGGAATTACAGATTCGTCATTTTTTTTATTTGTACGTTTTGTTTTTTTTTTCAAGAGCAATCTCTCTTTAACACACACACACATTCTTTCTCTCTCTCTCCCTGTCTCTCTCCCCCCTCTCTCTCTCTCTCGTATGCATTTTTCTTTTTTAGAATCTTTAGTACCCATATTTTCCATTTCCAATTTCCATATTATATAAATTGAAAATTTTGTTGGCTTAATGTTTTATATGTTTGACAACTAGTCACCGGCACCATTAATTTGTTTCTTCTTTAAAATTTCAATTTGGATCTGAAATGCTGATTTCCAAGATACTCTCAGAACAAATGATACATTAAAACCTTCCTCCTTATTTGATATTTCGCCACGTGTCGTGCTAAGCTACGTTTTAGTGGGCGTCATAAAGTAGAACGCTAATGTGACGTATACAGTTCGTAATATTTTATCAAGCAACATTTGAATGTTTTAATATCAAGGAAGATATGAAGGTACTTTTATGAATAAGAGTGTCTTGTGAATACGTGGCATAAAAAATTAGTAGCACCTTCCTAAGAACTTGTAAAATCCATTGACATCAGAGCAGATATATAATTAAAAATACATTTTGCTTATTATGAAGACCTGCTGTAAAGTTTAATGGACATTTTGAGTTTTAAATAGGCATACTGGGCACTACTCTATTACTTTCTCTGTCTCTCTCTTGGTCTCTTTGCTCGGGACGAAAACGATTATATATATATATATATATATATATATGTGTGTGTGTGTGTGTGTGTGTGTGTGTGTGTGTGTGTGTGTGTGTGTTAACCAGTTCACCTCAAGAATAGCGATATGGTCACTAAGACGTAAGGTTCTTCTGGGAGTGAAAGATAATATAACGTCTTTAGAAGGAACCTGAAAACCAATACTAAACAGGTAACAATGGATAAACCACTACTCCTGTTCATACATATGAAATGGTAAAATGTTGAGAAATCATTGGGAAAGCAATCCTATATCCTTCCTCAGAAAAACATGACCATTTAAAGCCTTTATATTAGATCATTAAAAAATTTCGTCCCCGATTAGAAATTTAAAAACTAAATTTTACATATACACACACACACACACAAAATATTTGTCAAGTATCGTGTCTCCATTATTTTTAACAACTGTCTCACATTGTTCGACAAGCTTGTTGATGGCAGTTTCTTAGAAACTTCCTGTTTTTTTTGTTGTAAGAAAATTATTCGATTGATTGTGCAGTCAATTTGTTGCTTATTTATATTATGAAATTAATAAATCACCTGTGTAAGTCTGCCAAACCCCATGTTAACTATCCAAAGTACTGGAGCATGGTCCAAATAAATTCTCTGAATAATATTTGTTGCAGTTCCTTTTCGAAATTCATAGAGCAAAATGTGACGAAAGTGCAAATTTTCATCTTCCATTTTTAAGGCATTCATTTGTGAACAAAATGCCAACACCCAACAAAATCTGACTCGAAAGTGAATGATTCAAGGTTTCAATCTAGAACTCTCATCGGGAATCTGTTGAAGGACATCTGACTGTCAATTTGCAGTTATTCTATGTTAACAATGGAAATTGGATCACGGGTTTTGCAATGATCTGATATTTTATTATAAATGCCATGTCTCTTCTTTCAGGATGAAGGCGATCTTGACTCTTCGAGGATTGCTTTTTCTTATTATCACTGAATTGCCTTGATTTCTCGGGAAAAGTAAGAGTTTAATTCCCTGTAGGTATCTTTAAGATTTTTAATTCAGAATCTTCCTGTTCTAAGGCTAGAGGGCTCAGTCTACACAAATATTTAACCCACAGATCAATGGTATCCCAATCGCACAAGGCTAGATCTTGAACATGACATGCGCCTATAAAACTGAACTCACATTGCTATTATAATTTTGCAAGATATTCAACTGTCGAGTAAATATGCAATTTATCGACTAAGAAACTTTACGAATTTAGAATTGGACAATGTTGCCATTATTACTGTTATACTCTGAGATATCACAAGATGGGATGGGATTTATCACATTCGTTCATTCTACAATTTGAATTTAACACGAAAGTAAGTGTGGTAAGGAAAATATGTAAGCAAATAATACTCACGTTTGAATTGTAGCAACAACAGCATTCGAATCCGGTAAGCGTTGTTTATGATGCTACTTGTTACTTCCAGTAGATTTTACCGTTATTTAGCTAATATTTCCCGTTCTTTCAACCATATCCTGCAGAAATAAACTAAATATTTGAGGTTATTTATTGTCTAAATATCGAATTTTGCAATTTGGGACTTAAAATTTGTTGGAGAAATGTTCGGCAATTTATGTTATATAAATTGTCGAACATTTCTCCAACAAATTTTAGCAAAACAAAACAAAACAAAAAAACAAAACAGAACATTGTCTAGAAATTAAGGCAGACATTACTTGCATTATCTTACTTCCATAAGTATTATGTGATTTTATAAGTACTATATTTTTAAATATTAAATTAATTGAATTTTTGATGAGAATTAATTATAATATCTTTTCTTATTTTCTCTCTGATCGTTTATTTATTCAAACATTTATTTGTTTTCAGCAGTAAAAAAGCAATAATTATGTTTATCATGTTTACATATGTATCGTCAAAGAACGCATTTGTCTTAAAATATGCGTCATATAAGCAGTAATTACATCTATAGGTTGCAACAGACCAATGCAAAACTACATGCGTTATTTTCTGGCTGAGAAGACGCATACTCTAACATCTGCTTACCACAAATCATCCTTGTATTATATAAACCTAAATAGATGTTTTGAGATTTGTCTGTGTTTGCGTTTGCTTTTGGAAGTAAAGTTTGAAACTTATTTTACCTCATCCACGTTGATTTAACAAAAGTTATCATTTTACCAGAATGTTTTTTTTTTTTTCAAAGAAACAATACTAGAAAATTCATATTTGTCTTTACGTGTTTGAGTATCCACGATTTTATCTATAAATTTACTATTTTTATTCATTATTTACTAGCCAAAATCTTCTGACGATAATAGTTAAATAATTTTGTATATGTATTGATCAAAAGACGTATCAAAAAATTTATATTATTTTGACTTTTTCTTGTCGGATTTCAATATCCCCTGAATATTAAACTATTCATGTAATATTACCCGCCATAAAATACTTATAGAATATTATTTATCAGTTTTATCGAAACATATAACTCGACTATGCAACGACAGGTGTCCACTCCATGGCGATGGTTTCCATTCAGATACTGTGGATACTACATAACCAATAGTTTACTATATAGCTTACGGTAAGGCGCCCATATCTAAATAATGGATTATTTTGGCTACCCTTAAAAAAGTATCTATGAGGAACTGAAAGATTTTTCGATCTGTCGCCTTTCCAAATATTTGTTGAGAATATATTTTAATCCGTTTGAGTTCGAATCCCGAAGATCTCAGCATGTAGCCCTTTGCGAATATGCAGTTAATTATTGCTATGTTATTGTTTATAAAATAAGTTGTAATAGATTTTGTTGGTAATCAATTGGCAAAATTTGGCATTCTAGTAAGCTACTTAATATTCCTATTGTCTGTAGAAGTGTTTTCTTATAAGTTGTTTTCATTTTTCCTCGGTTTTCTTTCAGTAGTATTGTCAGAACTGCTCCAATCACTCTAGTGTCTTACGAGAACAATGGAAACCTGCGTATTTCAAAATTGTCTTAGTCTTCAAATATAATTCTAGATGAAGGCGACTATTAAGCTGAGTATCAATTTAGTACATATTTACGGATTTTGTATTATAATTAAATGCAAATAAATAAGGGGAGATTAATCTGTAACTTTCCGAACTCAAAATTCATTTACATTTTAAACATAGTTTTACTTACATTTTTGTTAATCCCCCAATCAACAGGTATCTTGTGCTGGAGGATTTTTTAACAAACATTCTCACATTTAGCTCGTAAACTATAATAATGGATGAAAATGTTATTGATGTAATTGTAAAATGAAAATATAATTGTGCTTAAAGTAATGTTATCCATAAAATCATCATCCGTTTATTAAATAAAAGCATTATAACTTTTTATACAAATCTGTAACAAAAATATTTTTTTTAAATAAATCTATCAAAATTATTATGCAGCATTTAATGATCTTTTCACTTCTTTTCCAAATTCAATGTTGTTATTTTTATGTTTTTCCAGTTTTCCACCATACGAGCAAACGTGCAAAATTCGGATCATTATTATTGGGGTGGAGCACAATATTGGAATTGGGTGGTAAATTGCTTTAGTCTTCAATTTAGAACATTTTAATGCTATTGTTATCACAAAATTTTTCAATGATGTACGATTCTCTTTTAGTGCTACGGTAAAAGAAAAAGCTAAAAAAACAAAAAACAAAGTCACATCCAAAGATCAATTTGATTGAATTAACATGATATTTATTATTAAAGATATTTAGAAAGTTTAGCTTAGGCATACCGATATGGTTGTTTTGAGCTCATTATAAACAGGTGGGTTGATCTGCCTGGGTTGGTCTTGCTAATCAATGAACATTTGTAAGCAATTATTATTATTATTATTGTTATTATTATTATTATTATTATTATTATTATTATTATTATTATTATTATTATCATACTCTTAAACTGCTTATTTCTATGCCCGAGCTATACGCTTGTTTACTTCGGATCAAAGTGTAGTAACTGCTTTCGGTTGGAAAAATTACATTTCATCTTTCAATTGTCTTTCTGTCTTCGGACAGAAAAAGAAGAAGATGGATGTCTTGTTCCGAGGATTCCAACTCTGCTGCAGTACCACTTACATTGATGGTCTGTGCACGTTGGTTATGAGTTACTGTGAACACGCTTAGGAACTCGATATTAAACAGGAATTTCTACCATATCCCATCACCGTGGTGGTACCAGTAAATACAAAGTCCAGTCCCCGAAACTTCTGAGCTGGGGCCAGTTATGCTTTCTGACCGAGAAAACTACACAATAATCTAAAGCGAGAAAGAATTGAAAAACTAAAGGAGAAGAGAGGAGTAAGAAAGGTGGGGGAAACGTAAGGAAGTACGTGGGCGAACGAAAGTCAAAAAGAAAATAAGATGAAAGGTAACAACAACAACAACAACAACAGTAATTATAATAATAATAATAATGATAATAATAATAATCAAAGCTAACCGCCCAGACATTGTTATTAAAGACCACAAACAAAAAAGTTCCTCCTTATTGATATGGCAGTCCCTACAGACTTCAATGTATCTTTGAATATATTCAAAAAGCTGTCAAAATACAAGGACCTTGAAATAGAAATCTCAAAAATGTGGCACATGGGAACATCAACAATCCCTGTTGTAGTTGGAGCCCTAGGACTAGTTGGAAAAGATTCCAGTAGACTAATTGAAGGGATTCCTGGAAGTCTATGCCTCAAAGAGATACAAAAAATTGTTCTGACAAGTACAGCCCAGACTTTACGAAGGGCTTTATCTATGTAATTTTTTTTGTCAGTGGAAATTGTCATGATGCCATTTCTAAACTTAGGTCCCTGGGCGGGACCCGGAAAGAAATGTGTAAACGCCAGAAATAAAAAAAAGGTAAAAGCAATAATAATAATAAATTTACACATAAACATAACAATTAAAGTTAACTTCCCAGATCACAAAACACAAAAACAGATTGTGTTTTCTTATTGACATGACAGTTTCTGCTATTTCTAATATTGCTTTGCGGGCAATTGTGATTTTCTTTTCTGTTTTTCTAAATGAGAAATCTAAGGAAAACGTTTAGAAAGCTAAATAAATGCAAGGAACTCAAAACGGAAATTAGTGGAATGTAGCATCACAAGGTAGTAATACTATTGCATGTTGCTACTGGAGCTTTGGAAATGATATCAAATGGAGCAAAATATGTGGATCAAATTCATGAAAGCCCTAAAATATAAGAATTGCAAAAACACCATATTTGTGAGTAGATCTCATATCTTGCGCAGATTTCTCAACATATCGCTTGTTGCATGCTAAATCATGTTTGCATCTCTTGATATGAATACCTTGTTGTTTCATGATGTCGAAACTTCGAGGCAATGTATACTACACAAAGCAATGGCAAAAAAATGTGCAAAATTTGCTATATTTTTAGAGGAAGAATGTGTACTATATACGAGATCGAACAATTACGTATACATACAGTACCGACAGAAGAAGCCCTGATGTATAGGGGCTGAATGATTCATGCATCAATGGAATCTTAAGGCTATCTAATTCTAAATTCTAACTGTTTATATCATTATGTAACACAGCACAAACACTGGTTTATACATAATATATATATATATATATATATATATATATATATATATATATATATATGTGTGTGTGTGTGTGTGTGTATATATATATATATATGTGTGTATATGTGTGTGTATGTATGTATGTATATATATATATATATATATATATATATATATATATATATATATATATATATATTCACAACTATCAATTGCATTAAGACTTTTCTTACCTATTCACCCTGAAGATGATCATAGATGAGATTGATAGTACTTGGGAAAATAAAAGAAATAATCAACAAAACTACGGTGTCTTTCTAAATCAGTTTAATAACAACATTAAGAAATTGATCCATGAATTTGAGAGGATTAAAATAAAATAAATAGATATAATATGTCTAGATTATTCAGCAAACATCCTTGAATGAAGGTATTCTGCCTAATATATATATATATATATATATATATATATATATATATATATATATATATATATATATATGGAGAGAGAGAGAGAGAGACAGAGTGTGAGAGTGGAAAGACATGATTGCTGTTTGTATATAAAGTGACAATCAACTATATATTGAAAGGTAATTAGTTTAGTCGGGATGGAAACGCGTCAAAATTGCCATAGTTTAAATGCCCTTATGGCGAGCTAGATCAAAACAAATATTAAAAAATATTCTGTAGTAAATATTTGATCATATTTGCATACAATTTTTATAAGAACTTATGAACGAGCAATGCTGATTATAAGGGATAAGGAAGAGAATGAGAAGATCCAGACCAATGGTGATACAGCATCAATGGTAAGAGACAATGGAAAATCTTTGTTGTAAGCATTCGTGGAATTTCCACAGATTCAGCTCGTTTTTATTATTGTTGCATTTATTCTTGTTGTTGCTGTTGTCGATTATTGTAATAGTAACAGTAATAGCACCACCTTCCAGCAGCATTAGTAGTAGTAGCAGTATTTTCTGGCTTTATGTAATAATAATATTAATAGTAGTAGTAGATCTGATAGAAACCTTAACTCGTCTACTTCTCCACGTTACCGACTTTCATGGCAATATTCCTGGTGAATTCTTTTTTTATTAGACTTGTCATTAGACGTATGTTTCTCTCATCATCTTCACCATCATCATCATTACTATTATTATTATGTTATCCTTATTATTAAGATTAGTGGTTGAAGCAGCTGTTTCATTCAGTTTATAATGTCTTTATTTCTGCTCATATACTTTTTATCGATATTTAATTTCGACTAACTTAAAGCTTTGTAAATTATTTTTTAAATTACTTTAGTCAAAACGTTTTCTTGTATTGACATTCATATATGTATATATACTCCCATGATACAGCAAAGATATTGTTTATTCTTGTTAATATTCAAATGAAATTATCTCATTTTTACCACTAGCAATTTGCTATTACTACAATAATATACTGTACAAATTGAAAAAAAAATACTTCTCATTTCTAAAATCAAATGTTTCTAATTGGAAAATTAGAAAAGCTACTAAGAAATGTGTATGAAAAGAAATGCTACTGAAGAAAAATTAAGAATCATATTTAATAAAACTTTATCTAGCAAAAATAAAATAAAAAAATAGCGATGAAAAGCAATCATTGCCTGTTTTTTATTTTTTATTTTAAGATCAGTTATAGAAACTGCAAATGTGGTCAGTAAACTAAACTTACGGAGCATTCCCTTGTACACTGAGCTATTCGAATAGTGCTACGTTGTTTTGACCTTTTGTCAACGTATTTTAATCTTAGTAAATATTGAATAATTATTTTCACTATCCATAATAATTGATCAATCTCAAACAAAAAATATTCTTCTAAAACCCAATTCTAATTTGTAAATACGTTAATTCTAAATATAAACGTTGCTATTTCTTCTAATTTCATAGGATGATTAGGATTATTGAAAACGTTTCTCAATAGAAATAGAAATTCACATTTTAGTAGAAGGCAATTTTATTAACACAAAAGTTAATATTTTTTGATTTGATTGGATCTTCTATTGAAAGAACAAAATAAGAATACTTCCTTCTCTATTTAAACTAAACGAGTAAAATAAATTCATGATGGAACGGAATATTAGCAAATTATGTTTATTTCTTTAATTGGAATATTTATTATTCAACTGATTTAGAAAGCGATCCTGCTTTTCAATCTCGTAATTCCAATGTCATATTATTATATATTACATATAGTGTTTTCAGATAATATATGAGGAAAATCGCACCCATGAAAGCGGACGATTTAGTCTTTAGAATAAAGATTATGAATAGTTTATACTTACACTACGTTGGCCCTTTAAAAATTGAAGGAACATTGTAATATGATGACTTCCAAATTAGAAATATTCAACTAAAAGTTGTAACGTTTTATTTATGTATGTTTTCATATTTTATTTTAATTGGGTGCCTTTTCATTATTTTTATAACTATCATCGGAATTATGATTAAGATTCTTAGAGAAACGGCGGATATTCAAACAAAGAACTTCATGGCATAATATTAGCGTAATAAATTCCATATCTCAATACATAGATATTGACGGAATTTTGCCTTGAAATTTTCTTTGTTTAGAGTTTACTATGACTAATATTCAA
This sequence comes from Acanthosepion lycidas, assembly GCA_963932145.1. Taxonomy (NCBI): domain Eukaryota; kingdom Metazoa; phylum Mollusca; class Cephalopoda; order Sepiida; family Sepiidae; genus Acanthosepion; species Acanthosepion lycidas. The sequence goes on from OZ010576.1 coordinate 134,035,637, forward strand.
GAATAAAGTGCATTAACAAGGATTAAGATTATTCTAAAACATTTAAAAAGTGGTTTTGTAAAATTGGGCTATACCGTATTTCAGTTACTTTGGACAGCTTAATCAGTCTGTTCATATAACACATTATCCGCGAACATTAAAATATCTTTTAAAATTACACCATCTTGTAAAGAACTGCTGATTCTATTATTATGTGTAAAATGTAAATTAATTTGCACCTTAAATTCGATGAATATATGCATTTCGTTAAAATCGACTGAGAAGGAACTACGGTTAAATTTTTTATTTGATTTTTTTCTGGACATATAACTGTTCTGTATGTCCGAACACTTTCGGCTATATAGTTAGCCATTATCAAGGATGATTTTAGTCTCCTTTTACATCAATATATGGATATTTTATGTATGTATCTAGTGTTATAGAAATGCTTAATTTTTCAAGCACGGTCACCATATTGTGGCCATGTTCATAGTTGATATTATTGAGTTTTCCCTTTTTATTTTTCTTCCTTTCTCAGTCGTTTTTAACGAAACTTGATTAAAAGAGGTATTGCTGCCCAAATACACGACATACACACACAAACACACGCACAAAGACACACACACACTCACTCACACACATACACACACACACACACACACACACACATATATATATATATATATATATATATATATGAGAAAAGAGTGAGAGAAATAAGGTCAGACTGACTATGAGAAGCGATGAGAGGTTGTCCAAAATGAATCTTCTTGTATCAAAATACTGTTTCCCAAAACTCTTCTTTTAAAAACATTAAATTTGTAGGAAAACACAAAGTAACATCACAACGATGACACACAGACAGACACGCGCGTAAGTCAAAGAGTGGGAGTAAAAATAGAGAGAGAGAGAGAGAGAGTGGGGGAGATGAAATGTTCTCGACCTGGTCAAAGAAATATTTAAGAAACTTCTGATATTTGGCAATTTTCTTAATACAGAGAAGGTTTTACCACTCATCCACGCATATAAATATGCTTGTGTACGGGAATACGCTCAGGCAAGTATACCCAAGTAAACACACAGACACACACACACACACACACACACACACACACATATATATATATATATATATATATATATATATATATATAATGAGAAATTCCACTCAACCAGTAATGTTTTTTTCCCGATTTCCTATTTTAAATCTATTTTTCTTTTTGCTTTCTATTTCGATTAATATCAGCCATGTTGTTTTCATCAGGATAGTTTATAAAAACCTAAATAAGATGAATACGCGAATGATTATTCCTTCTAAGAAAACATTATTTTCAGGTTTAATTAATCTGCAAATAATTGGAGTCTTTCAATGTTTCATTATTAATTCTACAAGATATATTCTACAAGTTTTTTTTCTGAAACAAAAGCTGAATATATATTTTCCGCCAGAAGTCACATCATTGAGGTTAGGCGATAAAGAAAACGCCTATTCTTTTTATTTCGCTTCAGTATTAACATCACTTCATATTTTGTTAAAGCAAAGACACCTTTAATATTATAACATTTTTAGAATATACATGTTCTTGAAGTACAGATGTTTATATTATCTTTTATTCTATACAAATGGCAATAAAGCAATCTACTTACGACAAAAAAATATGTCCTTTCTTTCACACTGACCATTCAATTATTACAATCTCTCTCATATTCAGATTCTATGTTGCATCCCTGAGTTTCTCTCCTGCGAAGCGTTCAATTACGAGATGATTTTTTTTCTTCTTGCGAGTTAAGATCCCAATATAAGAACAAAAAAAGCAATTTAGTAGAAATTTAATTGAAAACGTTCGTTACAAATAAATATAGATATGAAATTAGAATGTATTTTACGTAAAGATGTTACGTTTTGGACAATACATTTTGGTTTTCTTCGACTTTTATATGTTGGAATACAATAATTACACTTATTTTTACACGTTAAATTTTCACATTATTCATACTAGTATTGATGTTGATTTATAATTTAATATAATGTTTTAAAAATCATATATCTAAAATAAAGCGAGAATATATTGAGAAAATTACTTGTAATGATCACAAGTTGTGAAAAAAAAACAGAATGTTCTCTTCTCAGTAACAACGCAGAAAGAACTTAAAATGTGCATAATTGGATACTTACAAATATTTCTGGAACAAAAAGCTTCATTTCTGATCACTTGAAATCTTCTTTTTTTTTTCTTTTTTCTTTTGGCTTTTTCACTGGCAATGTTTAAAATGATTGCATTATTTTCCTGGATAGACGCACGAGTCTGTACCTATCTCCATCACCAGACGATATGATCTGTGTCTATTAAAATTGTTCCTTTCAAGTAAAGCTAGCGTCAGCTCTGTTTCAGTTTTGTTGTTTAAGTTAAATGAAAATTTTCACCCTGCCGGTAATTTTAACCAACAACCTAGTCGAAATATTCAAATTACCCATTTTTCTCGTTATTTTGGCTATACAGCTAAGATGCATACATACCTGCATACATAAATACATCCAAACATACATACATATGTGTGAGTGTGTATGTCCTTACTTTTGCTATAAAGCAAGTATACCTACATATATCTATATAAATAGCGCCTTCTCTTTAGCTCTCTAACTATATCTATCTATCTATCTATCTATCTATCTATCTATCTATCTATCTATCTCTCTCTCTCTCTATATATATATATATATATATATATATATACATATATATATATATATATATATATATATATATACATATATATATATATATATACATATATATATATATATATATACACATATATATATATATATATATATATATATATATATATATATATATATATATATATATATATATATATATATATACGCGTGTGTGTGTGTACACGCGAATGCATGTGTGTGTGTATTAGGGCGAAATATGCCTAGAGAAATAGATAGATTTATAGATAAATGGAAATGTTGAGAGAGAGCGTTGATACATCACGTGAGTATTTCTTTGAAAATCTTGAGGTAAATATTTCGATCAACTCTCTCTATGGAAGACCATGAGCAGCAATTTTTCAAACGCTTATGCCTCCTTTTTTAGCTTATTCATTTAAATTTATCAAAAAAACTCTTCATCATCGCCATAACCGACAAAAATCCTTGCAAAATTAAAGCATGGAAGCATTTTTCTAATGTCGCTTCTTTGTTTTCGGTTTGTTCTATTTTTTATATTTCTTCTGATTATTATATTTATCGTTGCTAAGCAACAGTCGTCCAAGTGCAAAAGAATATTGTTATGTAAGTGAAAAGAATAACTCATCTGATTTGCATAGCTGTTCTATTGAGGATTTTCATTGCAAAGCTTAAAAGGACAGCGAAAAAGAAAAGGTTTCCCAACACAAAAGAAGTTTACTCTACAGATGTTTCTCTCGTATTTATCAACCAATGTTCACACATTCAATTTACGTTGTGTTATATTAAAATTAAACACGCGTACACACACACAAACGGACACAATGAACACACACACACAAATGCACACAATGAACACCAGACCATTGTGTTTGGTTGCTAGGAGAAAACAAATCGAGAAAAAAGTCATGAAATCAGATGTCTGTAAAATGAAAAATCTTATGAAATTATAAAGAATTGCGATTGCTGTAGAAGGAAACAATATAATTTGAACAATAATGCCAAGTTGGCAATTTCATGCTATTTTAAACAGATTTTTAATATTTGTTAACATTGATATAGGTTAGACCATCTGCATCATGGTGGAAAAACGCTCATGTATCGAAAACCAAGCGAAATTTATGCCATCAAAATGTTTGTTTATATAAGTGAAATACTTAAGTATAGTCATGTGAATGTTTAATTTTACCTTGGAGAACATCTGTCATTTGAAATCTTGGGACAAATATGTTCATAATTCCATGAAATCTTTCGAGTCATTGGAAGATGATTTGGCAAAAGTTCTCTCATAGTTTCCTGACATTGAATTATTGCGATGAATCAACGTTTTTTTTTTTTTTGTTTTTTTTTTATTAATTCTTTAGAGGAACATTGTTTTTCGGTCATAATATTCTCTGGTCTTATGTATCATGTAGATCGCATTTGAGAGAATATTGTGTCTTGACTTTTAATTCTTATCTCGCCCACTAATTCGTTTATTTGTCATTTCCGAATATATTTTTTTGAAACAATTGATAAATCTGGAAGCCAGATATTAGTTTCACACATTTTAAAATTTAGTTTCTTTTATCGAAATCTATGAAAACTTTTTTTCTGAACAAGACAAGGAATTCTATTCAGCGACTAGCATATGCTTCACACATATGAAATGGTCAGACCCACACTAGCCGAAAATGAATCCTGAAGACAAGGTACGTAGATACACTTTAAGTAAATCAATTATCAATAGAGATTAAATAAAAGCCAATATGCATGCGTAATATTACTTATCATTCTCCGCCTGAATTTC
>OZ010576.1:134045102-134117602 GCA_963932145.1 Acanthosepion lycidas
GCAATGATTTTGTGTTTATTTTCTCCCGAAATTAAAGCTTGGAACGTCTCACGATCAAACATATAAGAGTAAGACAGTGTATATATATATATATATATATATATATATATATATATTACGATAGAAAAATACCTAGATGGATGGATGGATGGTCAGTGAGTAAGAGATATTTTGGGGGGAGGCATATAAGGGAGTTTTTTTGTTTTCTTTTTTGTAGCCGCATCCGCTCTCTCTCTCTCTCTCTGTCTCTCTCTCTCTCTCTCTCTCTATATATATATATATATGTACGATATCATAGAATCCTCTTACTAATTTACGACCTGCGTCTGCGATAACTCGACCGTTATCGTCGCATAGCAACTTCTATAAAAATATAACAGGATTTCATCTTTGATAGTGTATATCTTCGTTGTAATGTCCATATAACCACTTTGATAATGACTTGAAACGGCTCTTGATCACACATTATAGAGAGACAGTCGTTGTCTCTTGCATTTAACAATATATATATATATATATATATATATATATATATAAACAAATGTTTAGAGGTACAAAATTTATATATAATTTTAAAAACAAGGAATGTATTGATTTTAATTTTAAAAGTCTCTAAGGCCCTTTCAACCAACATCTCCTCAGGAGGCAATCGTTGGATAATTAATTAACGAAAAGAATAGTAACGACAATAAAGAGCAAAAAGGGGGAACAAGCTAAAATAACAAACAAGTGTATATACTTGTAACGAGGGAAGGTGGAAATAACGTGTAAATAAATAAGCGAGGGACAGTTAAAATAAAATATCCCCCAACAGATTAAGAGACTTTACAAATTCCTTCTGCCGGCAGAGAGAAGGTTTCCTTAATCCTATACAGACCGATTCCAAAATCTTCAAATGATTGTTGGAATCGTCTGTATGAATAATTTTAAACCACTCTTTTTTGTACGACTTGGCGCAGGCTATATTCTCAACTAAGTGTTGAGCAATAGCCGATTCCATATTCATGGGGTGAAGATAGCATATTTTATCTATCTTACCAAGTCGTATTTTGGAAGGTACATGCTGATTGATTCTAGTTTCCAAATGCAAGGTTGTACGCCCTACATAACCAGCAGCACACTGGCAATTAAACTCATATACTAAATTACTCAATTTGATGTAGGGCAATACATCCTTGCGAAACGACGGAAACACAGACCTAGTTCGAAAAATGCTACGTAAAGCAACTGATGGGAAACAACCGGAAACCGACTTGCTAACCTGCTTAATTAAGCCTTGATATATATATATATATATATATATATATATATATATATATATATATATAGACATGGGCGTCTATTAAAAATACGAGTATCTCCATTTGAATTTATAAAATTTCTGAGTAAAAATAGATCCATTAAGTCTATAGTAATTGCAATGTTTACGTTTCGGATACAAAATTAAGTAAGTAAGGCCTTTCGAGAAAAACGATGGGAATTTTAAAAAATGTGTGCTTTCCTTTAAAAATAGTCTGGCTATCTAGTGTCGCACTCCATAACCGTGTGGTAAAGTCCACTGGATCTAAATGCAAGGAGGATGTAGGTTCATTCCCTGCTGGAACGCACATTATTTTTTTATTATGATTTCTTGAAGAATGTGCAGTGCGATAGTCGTAATATATACTTTTTTGAAATTAATTTCAAATTCGACTATCGACGTTAATAACGTTTACAATAATAAATGGCTCGATAAAATATAAATCCATTAATTCTTTAGAAATATATAGAGAGAGCGGATGCGGCTACAAAAAAAAAAAAAAAAAAAAAACTCCCATATATGCCTCCCCAAAATATCTCTTACTGACTTACCATCCATCCATCTATCTATCTATCTATCTATCCATCTATCGTTATATATATATATATATATATATATATATATATATATATATATATATATATATATATATATATATGCTCCTCCTGACGTGTAGACAAAAAGATTAAAAAAGGTTTGTCTACGAAACTCGAGTACTGAATATAACATCAATCAGGTGAGTGACAAATTTTATTTTTGTATTAATTATATATATATATATATATATATATATATATATATATGCACACAGAGAGAAAGAGAGAGTGTGATATACGAGTAGATTCCTCAAAAAATCTGTAGATTGTTAATGCAAAAATAATTATTTATTCAACAGATATTTATTTTATAAATTATTTATTGATAATTAAATTTATTTATTGATAATTAAATTTATTTATTGATAATTAAATTTATTTATTGATACTGCATCTAATTCTATCATGGATATTGGTCACAATTAACGTTATACAATGGAAATCTCAGCGAAACATTCATTTATATCAACCTACTGCGTAATAATTCCCTACCACTTATACGGCTAGCCTAGCATTTCATGACACAAGGCCACAAGTTTGGTTAACGCAGTCATGGCTGAAGTCACATTAGAAGCTTTTCTACCGATTGTTGTATAGCGATACGCCCTACTTTCTCTTATTATTGATTAAATTTATTTCATGTAAACGTAATATTTCGTGTAATCTTGACGCCGAATATGAAAAGAAAACTTTAATAATGGTTTAATTATGTGCATGTCTTATTCCATTATATTCTTTTAACGTGGTTCAGCAGTACTTAGATAATTTATGACAATATAATCACGCACACATCAAAAAATCTAAGGGAAGGAAGATATAAGAGAATTTTCCTCGTCTGTTACAGTTTCTCAAATAGCTAGGCCCGACTATGCAGTGGAGAGGTTAGCCTTCCCAAGTAGTTTGCGGGAGACAGTCAAGGCGCCGGCGAATGTTTCACTTTGCGGTGACTGTTCAATATTTCTATGTTACCTGCTTCTGTTAGCCGATGTTACAGGTTGATTCTACAGGAGAAAAGAATCTTTTTTTAAGCGATTCCTATTTTATAAAACCCTCATTGAGTCGGCCAATTTTTCTGATGATGAAGTTATCCGGAAGACTTCTTTCACCCGAGACTGACCACGCAGATTAGTATCCCCACGTCATTGTATTCCTGGCTGATTTGAAGATCTCGTTACTTGTGTTGGAGTCGCTTCCGTATACACTGGGAATCATATCGAAACAGCTTTGTTGGATGCGCCCGTACCGACATATTTGACGCCGTTATATAACACAAGTTTAGCCCTCATACAAAAGCATATGCTACATAATGATAAACTCTTATTTTCATATTCTTGCAAGGTTCTTGTCTTCCAATTTTGCCAATTTTCTTTTGCTTTAGACCATTTTATCTCCACACTATCTATTATTTCTTGGTGTGTGTGTGTGTGTGTGTGTGTGTGTGTGTGTGAGCCTCATTCTTTCAACCTGGCATCGGAGTATAAAAAGGTCTTGTACTACCTTTACTCATGTCAAACTGATTGAAAGCAAAAGTGTCAAATGTGATATATCTTTATTTTTTACATTATTCGGACTATTTTCCTCCTCTTTGTCACCATATTTATTACAACGTTTCGGCTGTTGCACGCTCCCCACCAAGTGGTTGGAATGTCGAACTGAACCCTTTATTTCGCTCACTGAGGTAGACTGTTCTAGTTCCACATGGCACAGTGGATAAAGGCTTTGGTTAGATTCAGTGACAGGACCCAAACAGTGTGAATTCAATACGCGGTAGGCAGTGGAGAGCTTTCAGAGGGGAATTAGCAGGTGATGTCTGATAACTGACATTTATTGGACATGGCACGTGGAACTAGAACGGTCTTCCCCAGTGAGCGAAATAAAGGGTTCAATTCGACATTCCAACCACCTGAGGGGGGCTGGAGCGTGCAACGGCCGAAACGTTGTAATAAATATGGCGACAAGGATGAGGACAATAGTCCGAATGATGTAAATAATGTACATAATACCTCATCTCAGAAATATAGACAGATACAGTGATATATCTATTATTTCAGGCTAATTTTGCTATTTTAAACGCTGCATCTAGGTAGGGTCTGTGGACATTGAAAAACAATATTTGAGATTCATTATTTACAGAGACTCCATGATCATCGACCCATGACATAGGTGTGGAACACAAATATATCAGGCCAAACCGGATATACACAGTTATGTATATTTACAAGGACGGGTTATTGTTCATGTTTCAACATGTGCTTAAGTTTGTGTCTTTATTTTAATACAGGTAGATGTTCGATTTTACAGTAACTGATACTCTTTTGTTTCATTTAATCCAGACAAACTTATACAACCGACAAGTAGGTCTACTGGAGAACTGCAAAGTTATTCTTATTACGAAAAACTCTACAGTCCATCATAGAGTTTAACTGCTGTATGAGAATATATACAGCAAGCTTGCCGCTAAAGTGTATATTTTTGAGTCCAAGACATGTGAATGCAGCCTTATATGAAGGTTAAGTGTCACTCATTTTTCAACAAGGTCTACGTTAGATGAAAATTCTTGGAAATGTTTTTGCGACATCTACTACCAATAATAATCTGACAAAGATTTATTCACTCTAAGATTTTAGCTGACCTGAAGCTTTAAAATATGACAAGTGCGTTATTAGCGAGTCGAACGTATTTTATTCATTTAACATTATGTGAACAGCGGCTGGTATGACTAAATTTAACATTTCTGGAAACGATAATGTCGGTAGTAAACATAAACACATGTAAAATCATTAAATTTAATTATCATTAAATCTTCTAAAAATTTATTTTTTATTGTTCCGATATAGCCTTTATACATATTTTTTTTATAATTCAGATATATAGCCTATTACGATTTTTAAAAGTCGTAAAACGCGATATATTGCGAGGGAAGAAAATTTCGTACAGATTTATATATCAATTTCAAAAACGATATTTATAACAGAGGAAATGGGCAATAAATAATTGAGCAGTACTAAAAATAAGAACAAGACGTGATATCGCTAAACATAAACAGTGGAAGGAGAAGTATTTAGTCCCGTGCATTAAATAAAGTACCCATGAAAGCGTTCATTGCATTATTCATACATCAATTATATATATATATATATATATATATATATATATATATATATATATATATATATATATATATATATATATATATATATATATATATATATATATATATATATTAATTCAGTAACCAGGTAGGAAATGACTGGGCCCTACTTTAAGTTTCATGCGTTACCCACAATCTTCAGGTAGCCAGTAACTTGCAGTAATAATATTATTACCTTATATACCACCGGACGAGTACAGTGTAGGAGGGTAGATCATCCAGCCAAGATCTAAAATAAAATAAAAAATCAATCTTGAAAAGCTTGCCAGTATAGCAAAAAGCGCTCAATAACAATATATCTATATATATATATATATATATATATATATATATATATATATATAAGTGTGTGTGTGTGTGTATGTATGTGTCTGTGTTTGTTTACATATAAATATATATATATAAACCAAAACTTTTGTAACACAGAATTTAAATATGCTTTTAGAAATGACGACACGGATTCTTTTAAAGGGGCCTTTTTCCTCCAGCCCTTCTTCAGAAATATTCGTAGGGTCGACAATGATCAAAACTACAAAACTGAAAAAGGTAGACACGGGGGAGTAAATAAGGATACCAACTAAAACAAATTTTTCACAAAAAACAAACAAGTCTTCCCACCCTACACAAATATATATATATATATATATATATATATATATATATATATATATATATATATATATATATTATTTTTTTTGAAAAAAAAATGTTTGAAACGTAAAACAGAAATTACAGTTTAAAAACAAAACTTACATTTTAAATTAAAATCAAACTTAAAATTTGAAGTTTCGTTCCATTTTCAAGCGATGCTGAGATTAAACTTCGAAAAAAAAAATTTACTCTATTTATAAGTCAAATAGTAGTTTATTTTATTTATTTTTTTTTTTTTAAGCATTTCACCCCAAGCAAGGCGGGAAGCCACTAGGACGCAAGGGGTTACAGAAAAATATAGAGCGAGATCAGATAGGAGTGATAGAAGAGATTATGAGGAGAAGGGTACTGGATAGATCAAGGCAACTGGAGATGTCGATTGACATTACACTTGAATAGGTGGAGATTGTAGCTCTCAGGGAAACTGAAATATGGAAGTGACTTCCACAGGCGAGAGGTGCGAGACATGAAGCTATGAGAGTAGAAGTGACGGCTACATTTAGTAGTTTCGACAGTGAAAGGGTGAGAGCGAGATGCCAGTCTCGTATGGCGCTTGAACTCATGACGTCTGGGAACCAGCGAATGCAGCTCCTCGGAGCAATTACCATGAAAGTATTTGTAGAACAGACAGAGAGAGGCGACGGCGCGTCTGTGAGAAAGTGACTGTAGACGAGATGCCAGAGCAGGGCCAATTATATTGCATATCCGCCTCTGGAGCCTATCAAAAACTCCGAGGCAAACAGAAGGGGCTCCAGACCATATATGGCAGCAATACTCCATGCAAGGGCGAATTGTTGATTTGTAGATCTGGAGGATCGATTCCGGGGAGAAAAATTTCCTGGCGCGGCACAGGGAGCCAACTTTCCTTGCGGTGGACGAGGCAATTGACTCAATGTATTTGTTCCATCTCAGGTCAGCAGTCAACGTGAGACCGAGCAGCCGCAGAAAGTTGCTCTCGAGAAGTTGAGCGTCATACATTCCAATGGAGGGCAAGGAAGGATCACTGTGGTGATTAATAGAGATCAGTTTTGTTTTTGAAGCGTTAAGGTTGACCAGCCAATTCCTGCCCCAGTTCACAACCGATTGGAGGTCCTTTTCGAGACGCACGGCCAGGTTAGTTTTGTCAGTGACACTAGATTTGTTTTTGAGGCAGGAATAAATTGTGGTGTCATCCGCGTAGATGCCAACTTGGGAATTTATGGCATCAGGGAGGTCATTTATGTAGATAAGGAATAGAGTTGGGCCTAGGATGGAGCCCTGAGGAACACCTGCGTTCGTGAGATAGGAACTGGGGGAGAATCCGTTGAGAACGACGTTCAATTCACGGTTTGAAAGGAATGATTGTATTAGGTCAAACAATCGACCCGTAATGCCATAACCCTGGATCTTACGAAGAAGGCCGACATGCCAAACCCTATCAAATGCTTTGGAGATATCTAGTCCCACGGCACGAACTTCCCCGTTATTTTGTAAAGCTCGGTAGACAGTTTCAGAGATGGCCGTAAGCACATGAGCTGTAGATCGGGCAAAGCGGAAGCCATATTGCTTGTCTGAGAGCAGATCATGGGATGTGAGGTGGTTAACCACCTCGGTATTGATTAGGGCTTCGAAGACTTTGCCGAAGAGGGGTAGGAGACTAATAGGACAGTAGTTAGAAGGGTCAGAGGGGTCTTCAGAGTTCTTGAAGATAGGAACAATCGAAGAGGACTTCCAGCAGTCCGGAAAACAAGATTCCTTGAGGCAGTAGTTGTATAGTTTAGAAAGGGCGGGTGCTAGTTCAGGCGCGCATTTCTTAAAGACAATGACTGTTAGCCCATCTCCACCACTAGACTTGTTGAGGTCTAAATTGGAGATAACGCCCAATGCCAGAGACGGGGTTAAATGTAGCCCACTCAATAGAGCCTCAGTTCTAAGAGGGAAGTCGGGTATGGGTACACTGGAAGAGTTGAGCGTCGAGTTGAATGAAAATTTCCGAGCAAAGCATTCAGCCTTGTCGGCAGAGGAGGTCAGGACTTCGAAATGGTTGAATAAAGGAGGTATAGAGGGTTTGCAATTGTTCAATACGCTCTTGCAGAGACGCCAATAATCTTTGGAGCCAAATTTGCAAGATGCAATACACTCCTTCATCCAAGCCGCAAATAGTGACGTAACATCGTTGAGGACACGCTTACACTCGTTACGGGCGGAGGCAAAGAGACGTCTATTGCAGTCAGACATGTCGCTACGGAATAGGTGAAAGTAGTGGTTCCTATGGGCGATGGTGGCTGAGCAAGCAGCGGAGAACCAGGGGGAGGAGTGCGACTTGAACCTATATTTCCTTGATGGGATGAAAGCGTCGATTCCAGCTTTAACCCAGCATGAGACCTAAGATGCACATTCTTGGACGGGGAGGATAAAGACTCCATCCCAGGGGACATCGCGGAGCAAATCACGGAACGCGTCCCAGTCAGCTCGTTGATAGTAGTTCTAGTGGTAGAAGGTTCTTTATAGGGGGTGGAGTTGAAGGAGATGTTAACAGATACTACCGCATGATCAGAGTTACAAAGAGGGCAGAGGTTAATGAGAATTCAGAATTTTTTATTAAGTGGGTGTTGGTTTTTTGACGAATGACAACGCAAATATAATTTTTATGTGGCAAATTGAAAGTTGGTCACGTTTGATAGTAGATTGAGATTTCTGTCTGTTGATACTGACTTCCTCTTAGGTGGACTTGTCATCAATGTCTCGTTTTTTTATTTTATTTTGAGTTACATTACATTTGGAATTTATATTTATTTTTTTTTTTTCTTGTATTCTGAAACTATATAAAGATTTTCTTAAAGGAGTTTTCAAATATGATTAAGCTATATATTTATATTTTAATGTATAAAGACTTAAAATACTACATTTATTTTATTTACTATTAAACTATATATTGTATTGTAAAATTAAAATATTAGAATTCAATTATGCATTTATAAATTTATTTATTTATGGTCAAATATTAGATATATAATTATGCAAATTGTTTTTATAATTAATTATTTTTTTAAGGAAAATATGAGACAATGTCTACAAAAAACTGCTATTTCAATTCTTTGATTTAATAAGTTTTTTTTTCCCAGAAACTTAATGTATACAACTTTTCATATAGGCGCAAATAACATGGGATATTTAAAGAGCTACACGTTCTCGTTATTTATTAGTTTCCATTTTTACTTTTGGTGTTTATTTGTTTCTTTTAAATGCTAACAATATTTAGATAGGGATGTTTGGTTCCGATACTCAAAATTATTGAAGCAATCTGATGTTGTCTCCATCTTAATATAAATTAATTCTTAGTACATCCTATATAGAATGATTCAACATTAGGATTCTCAATAGATGAGATAGTGCATTTGCAAACTACGGATTCTGTGCGAAATTTATTATTCAAAGAACAATTTTCAGGATTTATAACTGCCAAATATATCGTATTGTAACTCAACATAAGATTAAAAAAAACGAGACATTGATAACATGACCTCATTCGTATCAACAGACAGAAATCTCTAATCACCACCTAACCTTAACCGATTTTCAATTTGCCACATAAAAATTATACTTGTATTTTCAGTCGTCAAAAAGCCAACACCTCCTTAATAAAAAAAATCTGAAGAAAGATTGTCCACGCATGTTTCTTACAGAATATGGGTGTAGAAGTCTGATGACTTAAATTCGAAGAAATAATAATAATAAATTATCACCAAGAGACAAGAAATTCAGGATGTGTATACTTACTGACATAGCAGTAACATCTGAGAGAAAAACCTCCATGAAAACTATCGAGAAATTATCCTAATACAAGGACATGGAGAATGATATTAATAGGATCTGTGGAATGAAGACTGAGACTGTACCAATAGTAATCAGATCTGCGCGCCTCGTGAGGAAAGAAAGGGACAATTTTAACAAATGTGTCCCAGGTAACATCAACATACAAGTTGCCCAGAAAATCGCCCTACTATAAACATCGCATATACTAAGAAAAGTGCTACCAGTTAAATAACAATTCTCCTATAGAGTCTAAGGGCCATAGTTTGGACCCAGTTCTACAGGATATAAAGCAGAAACATAATATACAAACAATAATAATAGTAGTAGTAATAATAATAATAATAATAATAATAGTAGTGATAGTAGTAGTAGCAGTAGTAGTAGTAGTAATAATAATAATGTATAGAGAAATGTATTATAGAAAAAAGAAGCACAAGAAAAATGTATAAAAACTACAAATGCGCAAAACAACCCTTTTTCAAACAAAAAAGTCCAACTTTATTTTTTGTTAAGTGTGTTCTAAAATTCCAATTCCATTTCAGATTTTCTTATGCTTCTATTAAGCATAAGTGGATAATAATCTACATTATTATTATTGTTGTTGTTGTAGTTATTTTTGTTGTTCTGTCTTTTCGAATTTCTCTCATCGAATTACCACGCACAAACGCACACGTGCGCATACGCACAGACACAATATATATATATATATATATATATATATATATATATATATATATATATATATATATATAATTTGAAAAGTATTCAATGCTACAAAATGAAAACATATTTGTTGAATAATAAAATAAAATCAATTTTCATTTAATTAATTTTAAAGACATTAACCGAGCAAATTGAACATTATTACAACTCAGTAATTTTAACAGATCTGCATTATTAGGTTGGGTAATAAACCTTTATAATCGGCATGTCTCTTCATATAAATAACTATATATGTGTGTATCTAAGTGGGGAAAATGTGTGTACGAATGTAATTTTATATTTAGATGTTTGGCTAATTGAGAGTCTAAGTGAATGTTTCTATGTATGTGTATGGGAGAGGGGTGAAGGGAGTAACATCGTGGTTAGCAGTCTGATTCTCGTATCTGTATCGTGACTTTGACAATCACTGATTGTCATATTTGTGATCTTGCGCCCAAACTAAGATAAGTTTCGTCAAAAACTCTATGGAAATAAATAGCTTTATGTGTTGGTTTGGCACAATTTCTTTGGTACGAAAGAGCGAATTAAGTTTGAGGCTGCGTATACTCAATTCGGAAAAAAAAAAAAAATCTACACATCACTTTATTTCTTCCTCCGCTCCGTTTTATCACCTTTGGTGTGTCTCGATAATTGCCAAATATGTCAACATGCTAGTGAACATTTGTTTAAGTTATAAAAGCGTTATTTACTAAATCCTGCTTTTGTTTGATGCAAATCTGAAAAAGTAGGAATCATATTTCAACATTAGTTCAACAGTTGCGTAGTAGATATGTATTAAATTTTGTTTGCCACTCAGATCATCAAGTGAAATGTATAATCACTACCCTCTCTCTACGAGAGGGTCTTCCTAATTTGTGGTTAATAACTGATATGCAGGTGAGTAAGATCACGCCCTTTTTCTTCTATGTGCAGTGTCGCTTCAGGACGAGACGATCATGGCTCTCCACAATTCCCTGACCTTTGTGTCTCTTAATAAATTGTTTTTTTTTAATCTCAACTAAGCCCTATTCCGCCATCCATTTGTTCAATCTCGCTAGAGGGGTAATTCGTTGTTTTCCTCTATCCCTCTTGCCTTCAATCTGTCTTGTGAGTATCAAAGATTCCACACCTTCTTTCCTCATTATGTGCCATAGAAATTTCAACTCTCTCTTCCTGGTGTTAAGTATAAGGTTTCTTTTTGTTTCCATTTTCTCTAAAACTTCGTCGTTGCTCATATGTTTGGTCCATGATGTTCTCAGCATCCTTCTGCGGGAGCACATTTCTGTTGCTACAAGTTTCTTCTTGATCTTTTAATAGATTGCCCAGGATTTACTGCCATATAGGAAGAAAGATATCACGTAACAGTTGAACACAATTTTCGTAGTTTCTAACAAATTCTTCCTGTTTCTTAATATTTAGCTTAAATATAAGTGTTACACAGTCCATCCTCTGTTAAAATATTTCTAGATATTTAAATTGATGTACTTCTTAAATTTTGGTATCCCTAATTAGTAATTTCCATGTTGGGCTGTCCCTTTTGCTAACAACCATGTATTCTATATTTTTGCAGTTAAAGTTTAGTCTTTTCTTCTCGCTTTTATTAACTATATTCTGTTTGAGTTCTTTTACTTTACTGTCTGTTTCTGCTATCTGTGACATCTGCATATCTTATACTGTTAAGATTTTAGCCGTCAAATATGTATCCTGATAGGACTTTTAATTCTATCACAATCGCTTCACTGTATAATTTGAATTAGTCCAGTGAGAGGATTCACCTGTGTTTTACATCCCTTTCTATTTTTTTATATTTACTGAATTCGTTTTCTAGTTCTGGGTTATTCTATTCTTCCTAAATATATTAAGGTTAACTGGCAATTCCAATATTTCTTTGTGACGTACTTTATCAAAAGGCTTTTGAGGAAATCTGATTGAAAATTGAAAGATTT
This sequence comes from Acanthosepion lycidas, assembly GCA_963932145.1. Classification (NCBI taxonomy): domain Eukaryota; kingdom Metazoa; phylum Mollusca; class Cephalopoda; order Sepiida; family Sepiidae; genus Acanthosepion; species Acanthosepion lycidas. The sequence goes on from OZ010576.1 coordinate 134,057,244, forward strand.
TTTTTTTTTTTTTTTTTGCCAAAGTTTTAATCGAAAATCTTCATAGCATCATTAATCAGTTATAAAAACTTTCAAATGAATTGAATATTCGATTAAAAATCGAGGATTCCAATGAATCAATCGAATGTTCCTGAAATCAGTTTCGTGTTATCTACGCACGACAGGAAGTCATTATACCTTGCTATATATATAAAAAAAATTCCCGTCAAAAAATATGGAGGACAAAGAGAATTGCAAACGATCTGAAAGACGGATCAGTGAAGTTCACAGCTGACAGAACCGGCTCGAGTTTCACTCGTGGCCCCTGTGAACTTAAACAAGATAAGTTTCGCACCATAAGACAGCGAAGTTTGGAGAAAACTTTGTTTAAAGTCTGTATCCATAACTTCATGCGCTCTCCTTCTCGCACAAACGACTGAAATTTCTGACTAAAAATGGAAGGAACCTGACCAGGCAATAAGACAACACGGCTTCATTTTACCATTGTTCAATGCCATCGTCTGAATAATCGAACGCTTTTCGTTCGACTAGGACAAAACCTCATGGAATGAGGTGTGTCTCGTACAGAGCGTTGAATAAGCTAATGAGTACTACAGGTGTTCGATTAGGATTTCATTTGATGCGATGCTTCTTTTCATTTTTGCCACTCTTACATGTGGTTAACAGTCTCATTATTTTATCACTTGTGGTCATCAGTAGATTTTATATACTGAGGATATCTGTCAGGATTTAATATTTTCCTTTTCACTGACACTACGACAAAAAAAACAAAAAAAAAAACAAAAAGGAAAAATACACAGGGACACATAGTGCCCTATTTTTCTGGCATCAGCAGATATTATTCCGCTAAATTCTCTCTGCTTTCACAACTACATTACCGCAACTTCATGCTACATATTATATAGGACGTAATATCACACATACGCCATCCTTTCGATTCTGTTTCTACGAAGGGGTGAGTGAAAGTCATCAAGTATACTGATGTAATATATCTAATTATTTAACACTTCAATTTATATTCGGCGTGAGAATTAAGTAGTTGTAAAATATGTGTACGCTCTTAAGTGTATACGAAAATTCAGCCTGCTATCTTTTTGAGTCAGGGAGTAAATACGAGTGATATAATTTTGCAAGCCGTATTTGCATGCTTTCGTATTCGCCACAAACAGTAAGAGTCGCACAACGATACATTTGATTTGATATATGAATACGTGAACATATTTCTAAAATAAGTTGTACTTTATTATTATTACTTTAATTTTTATTCCATTCTTTTCTTCATTATTTTACGTTCTTTTTTCAAATATTAAAAATTTACTCTTTTCTTGAATTCGTTTTTTTTTTTTCTTTTGTCACTGTTGCATAATTCTTTTTTTGTTTTTGGTCACATTTTTATTGAGTGTGATCGTAATTTTATTAACTTTACTTTGCTATTTTTTATATTTATTTCATAACTGCCATTGTATGATTTTTGTATGCGGTTAAGTTTTTATTTATGACATAGAAAGATAACGAAATCAATATTTTATTTCTTCTCTAACGAATATATTAATAAATCTTCAATTCTCTATTTTTATACATCATTGTTTAGCTCCAGTTTTCACCATTTAATCACGATGATCCTATTCTTTATTTTTCATTTATCTTTTATTTGTATATGTCTATATTTCTGAGATGAGGTATTATGTACACTATTTACATTATTCGGACTATTGTCATTATCTTTGTCGCCATATTTATTACATTTTCTTCTTTCACTATGTTTTGTTTATTTTCTATTAAACTATTTCCTTTTTTCTTTGTTTTATTCTTTATTTATATTTTGTTTTATTTTTAATTTGTAAAGAAAGCAAAGAATAAAAAATAAAAAAAGGTTTGTTTTCTTTCTTTCTCTCTTTCCTTCTTTCTTTCTTTTCAGTTTTTTATCTCCCTTTTTTTTATACCATTTTAAAAAATCAGTGTTCACTCTCCATATAAAATTATACTTTATTAGTGTCTAGAACTAATCCCCCGGACATCCATCAGAGTTGCGACCGGCCTTTATTAGCGAACGATGTAACCAGGAAGATGGCAATCATCCGAAAAATTCTTTTCAAAATAAAGTAAAAATAAACATAGAAATACACCTGCCGGCGTTTAATTGAATATAGGAAACATCTATCTATCTATCTATCTATCTATCTAGATAGATAGATAGATAGATAGACAGATAGATAGATAGCGAGAGAGAGAGAGAGAGCGGGAGAAAGTGAGATGTAAGAAGAGTTATTCTTATAAGAAAGAAAGAAAGAAAGAAAGAAAGATTGTTGCATTATGAAATTCAATTATTGTTATTTCAATATAGGAAGTACAAGAAAGAAAGAAAGAAAGAAGGAAAGCGAGAAAGAAAAAGAAAGAAAAAAAGAAAGAAAAATGTGATAAAGGAAATAGAGAGAGAGAGAGAGAAAGACAAATATTGCATTATTGAATTCGATGAGAATGTTTGTTACCTTACTGAAAATAATTACTGTCATTTGATCCCAGTAGAATCTAGTAGATACTGAAGAGAATATTTATTTTAAAATATACAACAAAGATAAAATATTATTCCACTGTAACTATTTTCTGCTTCTTCTATATACTTTGTCACTTGAGGATATTGATGATCATGGCCCTCAACAATTTCCTGTCCTTTGCAAGTCTTTGTAAATGTCATCTTTTCGCTATCTCTCCTAATCCGTGTTCTGTCAATCATTTACACAAGCTCGTTAGGTAGGTAATAAGCTTTTTTCTTCTGTCCCTCTTGCCTTCCAAATGTCCTGTCATTCACAATGTTTCTACGTCCTTTTTCACCATTATGAACCCTAAAAATATCAACTGTCTCTTTTTGATGCTAATTATGTGTCCTTTTTGTTTCTATTTTTCTAAAGCTGCATCATCGCTCACATTTTTTGTACATGGTATTCTCAGTATTCTTCTGTAGAACGACCTTTCTGTTGTCTAAGTCAATTCTTCATCCGTAATGAGGTTTTAAAGCATTCACTCTCATCTAGAATAACTGATATTACATCAGAGTTAAATACTCTTTTCTTTGTTTCTAATGAGATATTCCTGTTTCATAATACTTTACTTAGCCTTCTGAAGGCTTCATTTGCTATCCCAGTACGTCTTCGGATTTCGGTGTCACACTTTACATCCTCTGTTAAAAGACTTCGTAGATATTTAAACTTTTATACTTGCTTGATCTTCAATTTTTAATTCGACTCTTTGCTGACAATCATATATTGCCTTTACTTAAAACTGATATTTAATCCTTTTTTTCTCGTTTTCATTCACTACATTTTGTAGATGTTTTACTTGCTGTGTCTGCTCTCAACACCGTGCCATTAGCATGTATAATGTTGTTAAGATTGTAGCCGTCCATAATGAATCCTGGTAGGACATCTAATTCTCTCAGAATCGTCTCGTTGTTAAGTTGAATAAGTTCGGTGAGAAGACTCATCCTTGTTTTACACCCCTTTCTATTTTTGGATATTTACTGAACTCATTTCTATAAGCAGATGGTTTGTTGCCAGTATGGGTGCTGGATTGTTCTAATATCCTTCCAAAATATATCAAGCTTGCCTAACATTTTCAAGAGTTTTTGTATCATTGTCAAACGCTTTTGCATCATATATAAGACATAATAAATACACGCGGTACAAATTATATTTAGGTATAATTAAAGTTGTAAGTTGCGATTCTTACCTTCTTAGAATGACAAGAAGGAATTTGTAATGAATAAACATGAAATTTCAGAACTAAAAGACGAAAACTTTTAGAAGTTATTTTCATGCAACATTTTTTCTCCTATTTTAGATCTTCAGAATATTTGGCTCATATCGCTTGTCTTTCCTTACGTGCTTAATATATTTATTTTTCTTTATTTGTTACGTAGTTGTTATTCATTTACTGCTGTATTTAATGTGAAAAGAATTCGCCAAGCCTTTAAGGAGATGCTGTTGTGTTCCAACAATCACACAAATAAAGCGATCGTATAATGAACACACTTCATTTTTTTCGACTTAATCTTCTCTCAATTGAGCCAACTGCACCAGTGAAGCACAGAATCATTATTTTACGATTATTTACTTGAATCAACCAATGATCGCCTTTTAATCATTCTTCCTCCTCAAAAAAACTGATACTGTAAATAACCTGAGTTTCCAGCTTTAATTCTTAGATTTTTCTCCTGTTTTTAATTTAGTTTTTCCGCGCGATTTAAGGCGACTTTTTTTTCATTTTTTAAAAAATAATCCGGTAATTTTTAATGAAAAAATATTTAATCACTTTTCAAACGCACAATGATAAGACTTTGTAAGCAAAGAGTTAAGCAAAAAGATGGGAAAAAAACAACAGATCTCAGACTGCTTTATAGTCGGATTTAAATTTTCTTTGTAAATTTTAGTAAAGTATAAAACCTTTGACGAGCTATGTGTTTTCTTTGATGGTAGCAAAACTTCAAAAAAGGATAAAAGAAAATTAATAGTTAATGAAGAAATTATTATGAATCGATGCAGAAATGAAAACTAATAGGAAAATAGCCACATCCATATTTGGTATTGCGTGGCCATCATATAAGAACCAATGTAATTTATAATGAAAATTGAAATTGGATATACAAATGAATATAAACAGAATGATCAAGCTAAAAGAAAAAAATATTTTAGCAAAGAAACTTATTATTTAATTAGAATTTCATTTAAAATCACTTTATTATTTAGACGGGATTTAAAATCGGCTTATAATATATTTTCATTTATTTGTAAAAATACCGGCATTTTTAATGACCTTAAGAAGTTGTATTAACAAAAATGACTTCAGAAAAAACTGTTAAATTTTCTTGACACATGATAAACGGTTTGTTTAATATTTCTTTCAATGAATCAGTTATCAACTCTATTATTTTTCTTCTTTCAGTCTATGATTATGTTATCATTCTAAACATAAAAATAAACTAATTGGCCTGTTCTGTCAGTAATGCTTGCATTAATTTTTTTTATCAACTTTCTGTTTTCTAATGCATTTCTATAGTGAAATCATTTGCAATCATTTTTATATAACAAAATCATTAGCAATATAGTTATATATATAACAGTTATATTATGTTAAGAATCTTGACCAATGACAAAATATTATCTCTCTCTCTCTCTCTCTCTCTCAATGTCACTTCTCTATGCTGATAATTGGATCATGAATTCCAGAATTCAGCATTTAAATATTAAATATTTCACGTTTCTAAAATATTTCTTTAGTTTTATCATAGAATCTTGAGTTCAATTGTTGTCAGAATTTATATAGGCTTCAAAGGAAATCATCGTCGAATTTCATTGGCGATTGTTTCATTTTTCCACACTGTCTAAATATATACAACGATTAGAGTGATAGATTCAATAACTCCGAATTGATATTAAATGTTTCATAGATTCTGAGTTTCAATTGTTTTTTTCCCCCACTTGTCTTTTGGTTACCGGCTATATGATGTCGGCACACCGATTCTCGTGCCATGACCGGAGTTAAGAAACGTCGAACCTGGGCAGTACACTGATGGGTGACCGCTTGGAATTACCAGGTGCAGTAAACTTCGGTAGGAGTCTGGTGTAATGAATAACGACTCTGAATTGGAAATCGAAAAGCCGAGTTTCAGTTAAATTCGAGTTTGTTAAAGTGACGTACACGCTAAAGGTATGAATCTATGTACTTCCCCATCAGTTTTGGGTCAGTTGGTAGAAATTATATTAGTAAATTATTATTTTTTCCCAAAAATTCTTACAATCTAAAAATGTTTACTGGCTTCTCTGCAAAAGTCCGATAAGCCGTAAAAACAAAAGTATCAATAATCAATCACTTATTTGTTTTTTAATTTAGTTTCTAACGTTATCTTTCTTTCTGATCATATTTTCTATCCTTTTTCTTTAGCTATTTATTACTATATTAGAAAAACAAATAATTGTTTATTTTTGCTATTTTTTAAAATTGTATCTGCGTTTCTCTCTGTCTTTTTTTAGTTAACTATTTTGTATTCATGTGTTATATTTCAGCAGTCTTCCGGCTTTTCTCAGTTCAAACAATTATTCCATTTTCCCCCTTTTCTAATTCTCATGCTAATATCTTACATCATGTGTCGGATTCCATGAAGCTTTTCCCACTGGCCAACTCACGTGACAAGCATCGTAACATTTCGATAGATTCAAATCCAAGTCCAAATAAAGTGGTATCTAACCGAAAAGGCTGTTCAGCTGAATGCTGCCTCTTCCAGTATGAGTCACATCGTTTTCATAGATAAAATAATGATAACTTGACAAAAATCGGGGGATCATGAAGCAGAATAAGAAACAGAAGACCGCCCTTTAGATAATATAGCCGTTGGAATGTTAGCAAGAAAGAAAGAATAAGAGGGAGTTGGGGGGAGAGAAAGGAAAAAGGGCGGGAGTGGAAAGGTAACGATGAAGGGTAAGGACATTTATTGAATTTTTACTGAATACGGAGATTCTTATTGGCTGTGAAATATTTATTTCCAAACACTACCAGTTCCTGCATGATGCATTTAAACTGCTATCAGTATTTCTCCAGGCGCTATTTGAGAAGACTGAAAGGAGGTTTGGAAAGATAAATGAAAAAATGAACGAAAAATTTAAACACGCGCGTGCGCACACACACACACACACACACGCACGTGTGTGTGTGTGCGTAAATTTTTTCGTTCATTTTTTTTCATTTATCTCTCCAAATCTTCGCACATTGTCTTCTGAAATCGCGCCTGAAGAAATACTGATAGCATTTTAAATGCATCATACAGGAAGTAGTAGTAATTACATAGAATTTCGATGTCTTCTATTTCCGTGACTGTTGTTGCAATGTTTGTTAACATCTTTTCCAAAATGTTTGCACATTATCCAGTGTAAATATTGCTCCACTCAATCGTAACGATTTTTATATTGTTTGGGTGCAAGTACAGAACATTCTGAGATTAGATGGTCTATAGTTTTCTGATATTTGTCACAGAACCTGCATTTTGCATCTACACTATGATGTATGATATTTGCCTGAAAGTTTCTAGTGAAAGACGTTGATCTTGCGCGGCAAGAATAAAGCCTTTCATTTCAGACATTATTATTATCATTATTATTATTATTATTATTTTATTATTATTTATGTTATGTTTCCTGCTTTGTATCCTTCGGCCCTATTTATTTTATTTTAATTGATAGCACTTTTCTTAGTATATGAGATATTCCTAGTAGAGCGATCTGAATTGTTCATTCCTTTTCTCACATGACCCAGAAATCCGATTACTATTGTAACATTCGCAGCTTTCATTCCTCACATCCTGTTAATCACGATCTCCAGGTCCTTATATTTGAACAATTTCTCGATAATTTTCATGGAGGCATTTCCTCTCAGATGGTTACTGCTATATCAATAAGCATGCACTTCCTGGATTTCTTATCTTTTTTTAATACCAGGTTTTTGGCTTTTATTTCCCTGTCAGTTTAAATTGTCATGTCCCAGAGTATAGTTTTGTCGTTATTTTGGGTACCTGTGTCTGGTTGGTGCTCATACCATATCTCAGTGGTTTCTATTTTGTACTTCTAGAATATCTTCCAGTGCACTTATGTCACTACCTTGTTATGACTGTGGGTATATTCATTTTTTACCAGTTCCAATCATCCTGAAATAATAGGGTCGACATTTTCATCACTTTTCCGCAGATCTTGCATTTCGGGTTAGTTCCATCCTTGATTATATGACTTTGGTTACAAGGCTTTGGTCTCGAGCTGCAATACTTAGGCCTTCTGTCTCAGCTTTCAGCCAGGTGCTCCTCAGCCAGGTGCTCCTCAGCCACTGATATGTTTTCTGTTTGTCCACGCTTTCTTCTTTCGTTCTTTTTTTTAGATATTTGCCAATGCAACGGCTTGTCCTCCCAGTTCTTTTCTTTTTGTCCTTTCATTTGTCCAAGTTGTTTTTCTTTACGTTTTACTCGTTTGGCGGAGATGGTATTCACTTCAGTTTTTGTCTGCAGGATTCCAATTATATTAAATTGTTTCTTGAAGAGTGCAACTTCTTTGTTGATGGACTGGATTTGGAGTTTTACTTTTTGTAGGAGAGGGTCATTGTTGGTTTGTGAGGTAGGCTTCCAATCTGATTGTTGCAGTCTTTTAGAGTTCAAGTTGGATTAGACCTCGGCTTCCTAAAGCTCTTGGTACGTACAGCCTATCAGAATCTTAATTTAGATGGTGCATCTTCATTTGGGTAAGCATTTTTCTGGTCTTGGCGTGTAATATTTACATCCTTCAATTTTCAATTAATAATATTGAAGCTGTATACTACTACGGGTATAACTAATGTGATGATAACCTTCATTTTATTGGCCCGATTTAGGTCGCGTTCGAGTATCAAACGCACTCTCCTATAATAGTATTTTCGGATCTTTTTCTTCATAATTGAATGTTCTATTCCGTCTATTTGTATGTACCATCTTCGTCTAGTTCCTTAATCTCGTTGTTCATATCAAGGGCTAAAACCGTAGTTTTCGTTAATTTACCGCCTTTGAAGTTGGCTTTGGCATATTTGTCGACTCCGAACTTCCGAAGTGAAGATTTTGACAATGGTTTCTGCTGGCTGTTATCCGTTTTAAGTTAAACAATACCGAATAATTGTTTCCGTTTGCCACTCTCTGACTTTTATCCGTAGCTACTGTTGTTCCGTAGGCATCTGAGTGACGCTAATGCAAGGCAGAAGAGTAGTTGTGACTATGAATCTCCTTGAAAGATCCGGCTTTTGATGATGATTGGTCTCGATGATCCCGTTTGTATGGTTTATGCTTAGTGTAGTCTTCCAGTTTTTTTATGCGCTCCGTTATGAATTTGATCTTTGGGGACCATTACGCTTTTCTTTACCCATAAGTATGAACACTGTCGAACGCCTTTCTATAGTCGATCCATGTTGTCGATAAGATTATTTTCTTTGTTTTCATTTCTTCCAATATTGTTTTATTGGTCATTAGTTGGTCCTTACAGTCAAAACTTCCGTTTTTACATCTCTTCTGTTCTGCTGGAAATATATTTTTTTCTCAAAGAAGTTGTATGCCCTATCGGTTATAATGGAAGTGATGATCGTGTACATTGTTCGTAGGCAGGTGATGGGTCTATAATACATCAGGTTCTGAGGCTCTTCTTTGTTGGGGAATAGTTATGTTATTCCTCACAGGAGCCATTTGGCGCATTTATCTGGGTTTATGATCATATCATTGTATGCCCATGCGAGGTCCTGGTGGGTGCTAGATAGGATTTTTTTATTCATAAATTAGCTATTCGGTCTATTCCTGTTTTCCGTTTTGCAAATGACAGTGATTGTTTCAGTGATATTGATATCCATCCATTTTTGACTCTGTGTCTGTGTGTTGTTCCTGTTGTTGCTTTATCCATGCAGCTCTTTCATTGTGCATTATGCAGTTTTTCCAGACTTGGCACCAGAAATCCTCGACTTTCTGGATGTAAGGTGGTTCATTTATCTCCGTTTTATTTTCCTCAGTTCACGATATAGTTCCTTCGCATCATATTTGAAAATCTTCTTTAACAGAAGAATCTTTTTTTCTTTTTTTTTTCTCATAACGCCTGATTCTCTGTGCCTTCCCTTGAAATTTTTGTTTCATTTTCTTTAACTTTTGCTACGTCAATCTTTATCTTTATGTCAAATCTTTGGTTCAGTTGTCTTTATTTTTCTTTCATTTTACAGCCCTTCTCTACTTCACTTACAAGTGACAATTGCCTCGTAGTTTATTTCGCTTTCTATTTTTCTTTCCAGGCTGGCATTTTTTCTTTTTCGTTTACGTTTTGGTTTTATTTTTTCAAATATTTTTTTTTAATCGTTGCCGAGGCTGCGTATAAGATGATTATTTTTTGTCATTGGTCTTTCCATTTCGTCCCTTATTTTTCTAATTGCTTGGTTAGAGAGGTTGATGGATTTCTTCACTTGACGGTTTTTTCTTACTTTTGGAATTTTCGGCTTTTCCTCTAAAGACGTTTCCTATAAATTCTCCCATTTATATCGGATTTTTTATCATCTCTATTTCTCTCTCATACTGGTTATTATCTTCATCTATTTGCTTGTGTACCTCAGAGGGACTATTACAAAATTGTTTTGATTTGTCCCTCCACAAGTGTCCCCTCTGGGTTGCTGGCATTTAATCTGGGATGTTAACGTTTAATCTATTTTTTTTTTGTTTTCTCGGATGCTTTGAGGTCTATGTCAGGTATTCTTTATTTTTCCTGATGATATCACGCCTGATATTTGATAGTTTGTTGGTATCGATTGGCATTGTTAGAGGTGTGTTCTTCTCGCCCTAGGCGGTTTTGTTGGTTGTTGTCATTGTTGTGTTTAAGTCTATCATTACTTCATTGTATTCTCCATAGACAATTTCTTTATTGTTCTTTTTGTGGAATTTTCTTTTAATGAAAATGGATGGCCTCAGTAGGGAGCGTTTTTTCCCTCTGGTTTTCGTTGGGTAGAATTTGTTCCAGATGCAGACTTTTCGATCCAAGACTGGTCCCCTACTGGAGGTCGTGGTCCTTGTTGACCCGCGCGACGACCGATGCTGTTTAGCAATATTTTTTGTGTGTCAGTATTATAGTTAATTCGTATTAACTGACACATGGGGGCTGGTTCGTGAACGCCAGAACATATCTATAACATGGCGGGCCATCACGTCCAGGGAGACAGTCTTTACTACTATTTTTCTTTTTATTATTGTTACTATTAACAACAACATTAAAATGAGAAACGACGTGCTTCAAGAGACTCCGACATATATTCAATTTTCATCGGAATTTGCTTTGATTTTTTTTGCTCTTTTTATCTCATATGTTAAATAATAGGAAACTGTATTCACATCACTGTAATCCTGTTAGTACACGAATATATTTTACCCATAAATAGAATATTTAGTTATTAATAATAGTTAAAAAAAAAAGATTGTCATGAGTTTTTGTATTGTATAGCTTATAAAATAAAAATTATATATAAAATTACTAATAAATAAATAACAAAAGAACATTAAAAAAATTCCAAGACTCTATCACCACAACCCCCCAAATTACCTCTACCATCACTACTACTATTGCATTTAAGTTTGTTTCCATCTGTCTCTTTCCACCTCTTCCATATTTGAAAAAAAATTATATATTTTCAAACGAATATGAATAAAAATATTTTTTGCATATAAAAAAATATTTTTAATTTATTAGGTTGGTGCAGAAATAATGTCGTTTTCTCACATAGTAACATGTGAGAAAACGACATTATTTTTGCACCAACCTAATAAAATTTTAAAAAATATTTTAAGTCAATAAGATTTAAGTAGGTACCTCCACTTCTTCGCTAAGAGTTTCAATACCTAGGGTTTCAATTGAATTTTTAAAAATGAAAAAGCATTCTTGAAGATTTCTTTTTAGCTTTAATTGAAAGCTAAAAGATTATATTGATTATTTCCAGTAGTTAAAATATTCTCGTGTATTTCATTTAGAAATTATATATTAGGTTGGTGCAAAAATAATGTCGTTTTCTCACATAGTAACATATGTGAGAAAACGACATTATTTTTGCACCAACCTAATATATCGGAATGTCAAATATTTGGTCGTTTTCAAAAATCTGTGTACTGATGACCATTTTTTACATTTTAACAAGTTTTAAAATAAAATTTAATTACCGGATTCAAAAATCTTCAAATAATAAAATATATATTTTTAACACGTTATTTGAGTAAAATTAGCAAATTTAAAGTTAAATTACTCACATTGGAAACAAATATTACTTACTTATAGTATAAAAAAGCAAGTATACTAGCTTTTCTTAAAGACGGGTTCTGTTTATTTTTTGTCTTTTTTGATATATCGATAAGCTTCCAGATGCTGACAGCTAGTATGTATGACCAGAATTGACATAAATTTACGAAATCTAAGTGAATACATTTTCTTTGTTTTTTTTTTACTACGTCGTAATTCTTACAATTTAACATATTTTATGTTTATGGCAATATTTTATTGCCTTTAATTACGTTTGAAGATGACTTATGAAAAAAAAATATGAAAATTAAAATACTATAAAATTTTCTTACATTAATTTTAAAATTTAATAATTGAGATAATTTATGACCCACAGTAAAATACTTACATAAAATAAATATACTTCCTGAAATAGAAATTAAAAAATAAAACTTTAAAAATACGAGTTACTTATCCAGTAAGTATTTTTATTTCAACTTTTTTCAGACATTCAATTTTTTTCAGTGTTTTATAACCTGAACCGTTAGTGATTCATCGGGTCATAGGTAGTCTAGCCGGTTTTTCTTTTCATTTTATATGCCGAGGCGTTCATGGCTCTCCACTTCCCCTATTCTCAATAGCTCTCAAATTTGTCCCTCTGCCCCCCCCCACACACACACACCAAGACCACATTCTGTCATCCACTTGCTTAAGCCAGCCAGGTATGTTATGCGTTACTTTCTCTTGTCTATCTTTCCCTCTATTCGACCTGTGAGTATCAGATTCTCCAAGTCGTCCTTTCTCATTACCTGTATCAGAAACTACAGCTGACTCTTCCTGATGTTAATATAAGCCTCCTCTTTGTTTGCATCCCCTCCAAGACGCCATCGTTGCTCACACGCTTTGTCCAAGATACTCCTGTCTCGCAATACTCTGCGCAGCTATTGGGATGCGTCCTTGACCATCTCAAATCTAATAATTGTCCAATGCTCCGCCCGAATCAAGTAAAAACAAATAAGGTACCGATTACATATTAGGTATATCAACAAATAATATAACTTAGTAACATGTCATTAAAATTAAAATATTATCAATTTTCAATTTAATTTTAATTTGCGTCTTTATACAAATCAGTATACTCATATACCCACATATATTTATATATATATTCAATAGCGGCACTCTCAATAGCAATAATATTTCTGGAGTAGGCATTTATAAAATAAATTGTCAAAACTGTTCCCCAAATATATTGGAGAAACTAGCAGTAATTAAAAAAAAAACGCTTCTATGAGCATAAAAGAGACCTCACAAAAAACAACTTAAGTAATGCACTAGTTATAGAAATAAATTCATTGATAATTTTGATTTTAAAAATGCTACATTCATAAAAAAGCATATATGTATATATATGTATGTATGTATGTATGTATGTATGTATACAAATCATAAAATATTATTATCATCCCTACCACTACTACAATTATTATTATTATTATTATTATTATTATTATTATTATTATTATTATTATTATTGCCTTCTGTTTCATTTCTTCTTCCTATCAGCAGTATCCGTCTTGTAACTTTTAGCACTCTGCTCAAATGACTGCTAAGCGGAGGTGACGCATTTGTAATTCAAGCAGAGCCGCCGTTCAGTGAAATACTTTAAAAATTAAGCAATAACAGTAACAATGCAATTTCTACCAGTAAATACCAATTGCATAATATGCACATTAATAACACATTTAATAGCAATGTCAATGATAATAATAATAACAATAATAATAATAATAATAATAATAATCCATATATGATGTTAGACAAGCTCTAACGAAATCCCAAAAATGGAAATCCCCAGGAAATGACAAGTTGCCCAATTTCTGGCTTTATCATCTCTCATCTATCCATGAAATTCTTGCAAAAACATTATCAACGCTTGTAAATAATCCCAATAAAATCCCGGGATGGATTACTGAAGGTATTACATACCTCATACCAAAAACAATTGAAACAGACGACCCGAAAAATTATAGACCGAAAACATGTCTCTCCACAACGTATAAGTTGATCACGTCTGTACTGACGAACCGTACTTATTTCTTTTTCGAAACAAACAGCATTCTTATGCTGGAACAGGAGGGATGCAGAAGAGGTTCATATGGCTGCAAAGATCAACTGCTGATAAATAAAATGATCCTGGAAAATTGCAGGAGACGACGTAGAAATCTTAGTGCAGCGTGGATTGATTATCGTAAACCTTTGATTGTGTCCCACATTCTTGGATCCTTAAGACTCAAAGTCTCCCCTGTGGTATTAAATTTCCTTAAGCACAGCATGGGAATGTGGAACACCAAACTATTCCTTAGTCACACCGGGAACACTGCCATAACCAACCTTCTGAATATCCGACGTGGAATCTTTCAAGGAGACTCTCTGTCACCCCTTCTGTTTTGTTTATCCTTAATCCCTCTTACACATGAACTGAACAACAGTAGCTATGGTTACAAAATAAATAAGAAAATATTCAATCACCTACTCTACATGGATGATCTCAAACTCTTTGCCAAAGACGACAATGAGTTGAAAGGCCTCCTCAATATTGCAAAATACTTCAGTGACGACATAGGTATGGACTCCGGATTAGATAAATGTGCAAAAGTAACATTCAAGAAAGGTAGAATTACAGAAACACCCTTAATAGATTTAGATCTTATCGCAAAGATTAGAGAACTAGAGCATGATGAAGCTTATAAGTACCTAGGAATTAGCGAAGGAGATGGCATACAACACCCCCAAACGAAGGAATAAATAAGAAAAAAGTACTACAGGCGTGTACGTCTGGTACTAAATACTGAGATAAACTCAAAAAACAGAATATCAGCCATAAACACATTGGCTGTCCCTGTGGTGCAATACAGCTTTAATGTCCTTAACTGGACTATAGCTGAAATTAAGTGAATGGACGCCAAAACGAGACAGCTTCTCATTTGCTATCGCATGCATCATCACAAAGCTGATGTTGATCGTCTGTATGTGCCCATATCCGAAGGAGGCAGAGGATTAGTTCAACTAGAACTGTCCTCCAAAACTACAACAATTGGCCTCCAAAGATACTTGGAAACTACAGAAGACTGGATGATGGTATACGTCAAGGAACATGAAAGTAGTAAGCGTCTTTACTCCGTAATAATGGAAGCCAACAAATTCAAAATGGAGTTTCAAATGGGTGTAGAGATGCAACTATAGCACAATACAGTGGCTGAAACTGCAAAATACTTAAAAAAAGCCAGCAAAGATGAATGCAACCGACCAGATACAGAAGCGATGGCAAGATAAACCGCTTCATGGCCAATACTCTGCCCGTACCAAACAAGCTGACGTAGACAAAACCCGTATCCATCAGTGGCTACGTAGTGCAGGGTTGAAAGCTGAAACGGAAGGTTTTATCCTTGCTGCACAGGATCAATGCTTGCTAACTTAGAATTATCAAGCACATATACTAAAATATTGTGTCAGCCCAAAATGCAGATTATGTGATAAATATCCAGAAACGATTGATCATCTTGTATCAGGTTGCACGATATTGGCACCCACTGAATATAAAACCCGACATGACAGAGTGGACCAATATCTGCACTGGAAAATCTGCAACTTCTACGGGAAGGAAAGTAAAAGAAACTGGTATGAACACCACCCAGATCCGGTTACGGAGATAGGACCTGTTACAATTCTATGGGACTACACAATACACACTGACAGAACAATCAAAGCCAACCGCCCAGATATTGTTATTAAAGACCACAAACAAAAACGGTGCCTCCTTATTGATATGGCAGTCCCTGCAGACTGCAATGTATCTTTGAAGATATTCAAAAAGCTGTCAAAATACAAGGACCTTGAAATAGAAATCTCGAAAATGTGGCATATGGGAACATCAACAATCCCTGTTGTAGTTGGAGCCCTAGGACTTGTTGGAAAAGATTGTAGTAGACTAATTGAAGGGATTTCTGGAAGTCCATGCCTCAAGAAGATACAAAAAATTGTTCAGACAAGTACAGTCCACACTTTACGAAGGGCTTTATCTATGTAATTTTTTTTTTTTTGTCAGTGGAAAGTGTCATGATGCCATTTCTAACCTTAGGTCCCTGGGCGGGACCCGGAAAGAAATGTGTAATCAGAGATCAAAGAAAATAATAATAATAATAATAATAATAATAATAATAATAATAATAATAACCTTTTGAATGGTGAATACTGATTTCATAAAATGTCTTTAAAATATCATTAATTTAAAATACAATTTGCAGTAATGAGATAATTAATGTATTTATAGTTATATACAACAAATAATTTTTTCAGAAATATACACCCTTTCATTATAGTTTTTTTTTTTTTTTAATACTAAGAATTTAAATTTTATTTCTTTAAAATACATAGTCAGATAAATATAAATTAAATTAATTATCAGCTGGATATTTACGTTGTGTTATATTTACGTTGAATTATATGTTTTATAAAATTAAATAAAACAAAACAAACCAAAATAAACATAAAATTACGTTGAGTTATATTTACGTTTCTACTGAACCTGGAAAATCACTTCATATCTCCTCGGATTCCAAACGAGCATCAGCAGCATCTTCTTCTTCTTCTTCTTCTTCTTCTTCTTCTTCTTCTTCTTCTTCTTCTTCGTGTATGTATCAGACTTTTTCTCTAATATTATTGTTGAACTAAACCGAAAAATTATCCGTCTATATCTCTGAGATGAGGTATTATGATTACTTGCTTTATTTACACTGTTATCCTCATATTCATTGCTATATTCACAACTTCTCGGCCTCCTCACGTCATTGAAATTTAGAACCGAACCAAATTTCGTCCACCGGGGTAGATTATTCTAGTTCCACGTGCCATGCCTTTTCCGGATGTCTCAGCTATTTCCTTTAACACAACTATCTCTGTGACCTGGTACTGAACTCAAAACTCTTTGGGTTTATTCACTGGATATAACCAACGTCTTTATCCATCGGGCTATGTGTCCTTCAGGAGATCTGTGTATGAATTTTTGGAACATATAAACCTAATGTCTCAGCAATCGTTTTTTTTTTTTTTTTACCAGTGCTCATATTGTAGTTTTTGTTATTATTATTGCATTATTTACCTGAGCTTTCATTGCAACTATTGGAACTAGAACAAACTAACATAGTGGAAGAATTAATTAGTTCGGTTCGAAATTTCAAACACCTGAAGAATGCCGGAGCGTACAACGGCTGAAACGTCATGAATATGGCGATGAACATGTGGATAACAGTCCGAATATTATAAATAATGCAGCTGATGAAAAGTTAATTTAACATTTTCTTAAAATATTCGTTTTAAATGAGTTGTCTTGAAGATTTAAATTCACAACATTTCTGTTCATTTCTTAAATGTTTTGCGGGACTTTTTTTTCTAATCAAATTTCCATTTCCTCGTTTTTCATATGCGAAATTCAAATTATAGTGTCTTTAAAAAAATCTGTCTTGTAATTTTTTTTTTTTGCATCGTTTTGTTATTTTTTATTTTTTATTTTTTTTGTTTTAGTGCATTTGACAGGAGAGTGTTGTTTAGTAAATACATTTCTTATATTTTATCTTTTCTGAAACAGTATATTTGCGTGTAACTATTGGAATGCAATGAAAATTTATGAGAATATAAGATTTCAGTAGAAGAAGAAATTAATTGATAATAGAAAGATGCAAAACCCTGGAGGAACATAATTGCATAAAAGACTCAAAAGAAACGTTTGAAATACACAACACAGAAAGGAAAGTTTTATATCGACAATCCTGTCCTTTTTGACGGGTAGTATAATGTATATATAGTATATACTACTATCGTGTGTATGTATAACACACGAAAACATAAACGCACACACATCCATATATATATATATATATATATAATACCTATAAAAAATTATATATATATATATATATATATATATATATATATATATATATATATATAATACCTATAAAAAATTATATATATATATATATATATATATATATATATATATACCTGATTTCGACTTGACCCTTTGTCTATCCAAATAAAGCTGCATAAAGACCTAGCCATTTAATTTTTTCAGAGGTGATGCATAACATTTCTCTAGCATAAATAAATTAACTTCAAGATTTTAATATTTGATCAGTTCTTGGGAAATGGGCTATTCCAAAATCTTTTCAGCACCACCTCGTAGTTAAACAGTGGAACGGGAACATTCTGCTCTCATAGATTAAATAAAGCGTTCAATTCACTGTAGATTACCCAGATCGATATACACCTGAGGAAGCCCGGAGGGTGCAACGATCAAAATGTTGTGATAACGAGAAAAACAAATCTGATAACAATAATCCGAATGTAAATAGTTTAAATAATGTTAACTTCTCATCGCAGAAATTCAGACAATTTTTTTTTAATTAAAATACAAAAACAAAAAGAAATTATAAATTAAATAATGTGCTGGTTTAATATGGCTTTTTCCAAATCTAAAATTAGATTTGAAATAGAAATTTGAATCCGTGAACGAGATTAATATGATAGTGGTGATTTTTTAGCAGCTTATCAACCTCTGTGGGTTATTTAATGCCAAAATCTATATGTTATGTACATACTTTCATACTTTTAGGTAAAGTATGCTTAGAAATATAGTCTGTAAATCATAAAATGTATTGTTGGTATCTTTTTTTTAAAGAAATTGCCAGGAATACATTAAAAAAATATTTGCCCCAAAATTTATTTTAAGGATGTTTGAAACTTTGGAAAAATGGGATTAATTTATTTAAAACATACTACTTATAAGAAATATATACAAGAAAAACTCATGAAAATGTGGCTGTTTTCCTATTTGAATTTTCTTATGAAATGATTTCTTAAGTTAATGACCGAATAAACTTATGGCGAGTTTTATGACAATAAAATATATGTAGAAATTCTCCTATCACAATTAAATATTTGAGCTTAACTGAATCAAAATATTGCAGTGACGATCATAAAAATGAATGCGAGTCATAATTTTAAGAAAGGGTTACAAATGAAAAGATTTGAAATTGACAATTTCTTTCATTTCACTGAAACAAACATTAGAAACCCCTACCTTCCCTTCTTTCTTTCACTCATTTTCGCACTGATATCAAGTATAGTCTGTGATATGTGTATAGATTTCCCACGCAATCAAAAAGGAATAGTCCATTATTTATTAGGCATTGACAGGACGTAACGGTTGTGTAAATTACCGAAGGGCGGGACAAACACAATTATAATGATAATAATTACCATGTTACTTGAAGAATACGTTTTTAATATACCAATGTTCTTTCAGTGCAAGGTTCAAGAGCTATTTCAATTATAGTTTAATGTTAAAGTGATTATGAAGATGAAGTGTTATATGAGTGAAAGTGGCGGTTGTAGTTACTGAAGATTATGTGGACAATAGCGATGGACTGTTGACTTAAAATTGTTGCGTTCAGTGAAGAATCTACTCGGGAGACTGTTCCAGAAAGTAGCAGTTCTTGAAAAAAGGGTTTCTCAGTGGATTTTTCTCTTTAAGAACTTTGAATTCCAGCTATGCATCGTTTATGGAATCTTATCTATCCGCCTTTCTCCCACTGTATCCTTCTTCCTTCTTTATTCAAAGACCGAAAATAGATTCATATGAACAAAGTGGAAGAGGTAAATACAATTAAACTGAGTTACCTAGGGACAAAGAGAACTGAAGAGAAGGAATAATGACAGCAGTGTAATGCGAGACGTATCACTGGATAGGATGGGTTCATTTATTTAAATATACAGCAATTCTCAACTCCTAAAGAAAGTTTGAAACGGAATTTTATCATATTCCCAATTATAATACATCCCTTTCCCTACGTTTTGCCGTTTTTCTCAACTATTACCAAGGCATCTGGATTTTCTCCGGTCATCCTTAATTTAATTTTTCCTCATGAATCATTGCATTATGATTGGAGCATTTCTGACAAACGGATACATTTATTCGGTAGATAAAATTGAAATAGATGCTGAGAATGACTTCTAATAATTGCATCCGTTGGCATAATCTAAAAGAAATTATGGCATGTTTTAAACATGTATATATCTGTAAAATTACACTTGGACAATTTCATATATATATATATATATATATATATATATATATATATATATATATATACGCATAATGATTAACTCACGCATTTTTATATTACCTCCCGTTCTGTCACTCTCTCTCTCTGTCGCACTACATGGAGATAGGTAAATGCGCCTGGGGGAGAGGACTCATGTCTTTTCGAAGTGTAGTAGGATAATGGAGCAAAATGAATATCACCACAACGTGAATTCACGCATTTCCTTTTGCGGCTAGACTACTCTGCACCTCCGTAGATAGATAGATAGATAGATAGATAGATAGATAGATAGATAACAGCAACAATAACAAAAATGGTAGATTGAGATAATTCTGGCGGATAACGTCCATAAGTCAAGTCATTGAAACTATAGGGCTCGGCATCACCAGATAGAAAATTAATATTAGGTTGGTGCAAAAATAATGACGTAATAATGTCGTTTTTTGACGTATTTTTAACGTCTAAAAACGACATTATTACATCATTATTTTTGCACTAACCTAATATATATATATATATATATATATATATATATATATATATATATATATATATATATATATGAAATACCTAAAGAACCAGGAACCATCTACCTAGATTTCACCTACAGGATTCTCAGGATAATTCTGACTAAAGAGAGTTGGGCCAAACGACATTTTATTGATAAAACGCACACCAGAATTAATAAAAAAAAAATAAAATAAAAAAATAGAATATAACAGATTAAAAATAAAAAATTCTGACAAAAGAAGGTTGGCCCAAATTACATTTTATTGATAAAGCGGCCACGAGAATGAAAAAATAGCATAAAAAAATCACAAATACTATCAGCCAAGTAACCCTTCTTTTTATGCCTACAACCATTCAGTCAGTCATCTGACATGCGTGATACACCCCTAGGCGATCTTGTGTCTTTCGTTACATGACTGACGAGGTAGATTTTTTTTCCTGCGGTTTCTGCAGTAGACCAGTTGTCATCTAAGGCTATAGAACACGGTCTGTCCTGCTATTTACCCATGGCCCGGGTAGAAGAAGAGGATGCATATTCGATGCATATTCGACTGGAATTCGAACTCGGCTCTCCGATTCCTCAATCCGAGCAGCTATCCATTCCACCTTGCCCCCTCTACAACCCTTAAGTATTTCAGATCTCTGCTTGTGTAATTCATTAGGGTTATTATAAGAAGCTAGAGCTAATTTTTCCTCCGTACATAGGAGGCAATGTCACCAGCCTTATATTTACGGCATTTTTTTTTTACTATTTCCATTTTAATATAGAATCTATACCTTGCTTCTTTTTAATTTCCCAGACATGGTTAGATGAACTAGTTCTATGCCTATATAGTGAGCGAAACTGCATCTATTATTGTAATATTTTTTTAAAAAGTTCCTTGGGTAGAAATCATGTTTATTTTTATACCATTACTACTACCTTTTTATTATTATTACTCTTACTGGGTCTGTTGCTATATATATCCACTTTATACACTATGCATTCATACAGGCATTTACCCTTAAAAGGGCAAGAGGCCTTATTAATGCAATTTGAATTTAGGGGACTCAATATTTTGTTTATTACTGATCGAATTTCGAACGTTATTTTTGTTTTCGACAGGGGGAAAATTCTTCTTTAATACTCTAAAAATCCTTTCCCTAATTTATTAGCTACAGGCATATTATATGGCGGCGTGAACCATAGAATTTTTCTTTGACCTATTCTTTTCCCTATTACGTACATAGGAAGTTTCATCTATGATTTTATAAACAAGCTTGTTTTTATTACCACTTTTTTATCGTTAGCTCATAATCGTGCTTACTTTGAGTAAAGATGTTAATATTAGAAAATTACATTATTTACATTATTCGGACTATTGTCCTCATCTTTGTCGCCATATTTATCACAATGTTTCGGCCATTGTACGCTCCGGCTTTCTTCAAGTGGTTGGAATGTCGAACTTAACCCTTTATTTCGCTCACTGGGGTAGACTGTTCTAGTTTCACGTGTCATGTTTGATGGATATCAGTTATCACTTATCTCCTGTTAATTTTCCCTCTGAAATTTCTCCACTGCCTTAACCGTGTATTGAACTCACACTCTTTGGGTCCTGTCACTGGATCTAACCAACGCTATTATCCACTGTGCTATATGTCCTTAGAAAAATTAATAGATAATCTAAACATAATGCCATTATTGATATGCCTGAATATTTGTCTAGGATGGTTAGAACTTACATTAATATAACTTGATTATTGGTTATTTTTCCTAAATGGGGACACGGTATCGTTGTCCAAGTTAAGTGTAATGTCTAAATAATATATAATTTTCAAATTACTTTGGATATCTAACTTGAATCCAAACTCATCGAATAACCAATGTAATTTTATCCTAATTACATCGCCTTTTCTAGGGGAGCAATTATCTACAAAAATAAACCCGTCATCTCGATAAAGACCATGGTTACAGCGCTCAATAAATTTGCTGAGGTTATATAACAACAAGCAACCCACTAACCCACATATCTCATCCCCATAATATGCCTCCATGGGGTTAACAAAATTACCATTAACTCCTTTCTTAATCCACAAGGTCACATTATATTACAACAATGATTTTCGGCAATGCTTAATGATTTTGTTTTTATCCTCCGATATCGACTTATATTCTCGAGCTGGGTTTAATGCTTTGTTTACATAAATCTTTAATGTCATATTTTATGAAAGAGCAGTTATGATTTTTGTCATCATCCTTAAATAATTTGATGCAATCGTTCGTATTACGCAATTGGTTTATCTTTAGAACTATTCTAAGCGGAGCACAAATATCTTGCAAAATAAACTTACTAATTTTCCCCATTTGTATTTTGGTGGCATTAATTAATCTACATGCTGGGTTATTACGGAAATCACTTTTGTGGTCCTTTAGAATGATAAAAAAATTATGAATATTAAATTAGAATGATAAAACATTTATGAATATTAAATTTTCAATTTACTACCTAATAATCCGGCTCCTTTATTCAGGTCAGCCTCTAAATTAGTTGGACATTTTTTTATAATATTTAATTACTTCTTTATGCAACATTTGTTTATATTTATTAGGGCTCATCTTAAATGAATTATCGGACTTATCCAGCTTAACAAAGATTTTGTTGGTGCCCTCGTCTTTAAGGTCACTCTTTATTTGCATGTGTATGTTATTACATTTCTGTAACTTAAAGAATTAACTAGCCCGATTAAATCGGACTCAAATGTATCTAATTGCATTTTCTATGAGTGGAGTCGCCGTTTTATCAATAAAATGTAGTTTAGGCCAACCCTCTTTAGTCAGAATTATCCTGATGATCCGCTAGCTGAAACCTAGGTAGATGGCTTCTGGTACTTTAGGTATTATAATTTTGATCTACTTAGTGTAGTGTGTTTACATTCAAATTAGGTAGTCTGTCGACGTTTTTTTTTCTTTTGCCTAGACATTGCGCTACCAGCCTGAATATTCGAGAAATCTTCTCAGAAAAATATACATCCTACAGCAGGATTTGAACGTGAATCCCATCCGCTCGGCCACGTAAGAATTCCGCTCAAAGTTCGAATAGTGCGTTTAGATCAGACAATCTCTATCGATTCTCGAAACATCCATATCTGCTCAGTATCTCATACCAATGGAAACAAAGTCAATTTATTTTTAGGAAATGGATTAAATCCGACATACTGTTATTTTCTATTTTATTTTGTTTAAAAGTTATTTTTATAGATACTCCTGTTTGAGTAGGAGCTCTGTTTTTTTTTGTTTTTTTTTAATTAAACATTTTTTTTTTTTATTAGTATTTTTATCCAGCTACATCTACCGGCCTAAATAACACAATCGTCGTGGTCTGACGATTATTTAGCACGAAACAAACTGTCGCCTCTGGGTGTTGACTTCAATAAATCCATTTTCTTCTGGGAAAATCTTTGCTTCATATAACATGTTTTAAAACCTGGATTTGCCTCCAATACAACTCAGTTGTCCTTCTGCAGTTGCATGTGGAGTTAATAATCTGTTACTTCACTGTTATGAAATTTATTTTGCAGCTTACTATTGTGGGATGAGATGATTTTCTCTACATAGTTAATACAAGAATAACTGATTTTAAGTGAGATTTATTTAAAAAAATTGATAGAGAATTCTTGTCATCAAAACGTTTATCTATTAGTTTTAAGAAGAAATGGTCTGTATTAATATTGGAAAGATTTCAGTCGGGTTGGTTGAACCATATAACTGTCCTTTTTCTGTTTTTAGAGTTTTTAGAATTTAGGTACGTAGGCTCATCTTGGTAGCGTAATTCTTGTTTAAATTTGCTATTTCTTAGTGCTTGGTTGTATATAAAAATCAGAGTAAATATAAAAACTAGAAGAATTTACTTAACCTTCTAAGTGAACTCATATCAAAATGCAGACACAAACGCCGCCTTAAAAAAATAAAAAAAAGTACCTTTACTCCTGGATTATATAAATTCCTATCTGTATCTACATTGCTCTAATACTGTCGTATATGTTCACACATTTATTGCAATCTGACATTTATGGTTGTGATATATATTAGGTACCTCCAAAACTTCGCAAAATGTCAGTATAGGATAATGATAACAGGTCCAAAACTTAATAAAAACAAAGTTTCATCATTAAAATGTTTATGTTATTCGTAAGAAGAAATAACAAAGTATTTTTAAAATATTTAAAAAAAATTTTCTCTTCTTTCTAACACGTTTTAAATTTGAGTCAAACATCTCGTTTTCTTTTTTTTTTAAACCGTACGACTTGTGGTCATCGCTTTTTTTTTAGTGTAGCAATTTCGGGGGAGAACCCATTAAATTTGAAATTATTGCAAAAATCAAATAATTGTCTAATCAGAACTTATTCAAAAATCAATGAATTTATTTTTGAAATTTTTATCTTTAGAAAATCTTGGTAATTTTTTTTTTTTTTACATCTGTTACTACCCCCAAATTTAATTTTATGAAATTTTATGGAATTTCAAAAAGTTTGCAAACATTTTTTTTTCTTATAAGCAGGACTCCTTGGAGAAATTAAATAACCAATTTTGTTATTCATAACTAATGCCATTTTTTTTTAAAAATCTGCTCCAAATTGTAAAAATAAAAACTACAATAAACTATCTAATTATTAAATAAGATAAGTTTTTATTTGCTTTTATAAATAATATACATTAAAGACATTATTATCTGAAGAAAAAAAAAATCGATGAATATAGAATTTTTACAACCATTGTTTGCATTTTTCTTTTATTTATTTTTTTCATTTTTGTTCATTTTTTTCTTTAATTTTCAAAAATATTTTAAAATTCTTTCATGCGGCGCATTTGGTTGGTTATTAGGTTTTTAAGTGAAGACTATATTTACTAAGTGAAAATTAAAAGCTTAATACAAATAACGCTACCAAAACAACTTTACCATAATAAAAGTTATTTTTTTTTTTGTGCGTCAAGATGTTTATTTTTATTTCTTGGTATGGTGTCTCGCAAGTGATATTATGGTTAAAAGGTCACGTGTTTCAAGGCTTGTCTCCCCCTATGGTAAAGCCCTTGACATAAGTAAAATAAGTGTACAATTATCTAAAGTAATAAAAATTTAAGTACTTTAAAAATTTAATAAGATAACTTTAACAATTCATAAACATCAAAATATAATAAAGAATAAAATGAAAAAATAGGATCTTAAAAAATATAAATATTAGGTTGGTGCAAAAATAATGACGTAATAATGTCGTTTTTTGACGTTAAAAAATTCGTCAAAAAACGACATTATTACGTCATTATTTTTGCACCAACCTAATACTATAAATTTTAAAGTATAGTGTTCTCTGTCATTTGTGATAACAGATAATTATTTTTATTAATTATAATTCAGTTATTAAATTAAAAAGTGAATTATTGAGATAATATTAATAAAATTATATTTCAGATGTAAAAATGTAATAACTGAGTGAGATAGATGTTATAATAATTAATAATTTTTATTATTAATTATTAATAATTTAAGATAAATATTAATATAATTAATAATATAATTTATAATTAATATAATAATTAATAATATTATATCTCAGTTATTTAATTAAAAATTGTAATAACTGATAATATAGTAATTAATAAAATTATTTATCATGATTATCTACCATTATAGAGGTAACTACAAAATTTTAAAATTTTTATAGTATTTTATTTTTAAATTATTATAAGAAAGCATCTTCAAAATTACAGTTAAAAAAATCAGTAAAATATTAGATAATTGATTAAAATATTATAAATTTTAAACATTACTTAGTAGTTTAAAAAAACAATAGCAAAACATTCTTACTAAGAATTCGAAAAATTGTATCAGCTCTGGTCCACCATACTAAACCTGTCAACACATGCGGCCATCAAATTATCGATGGAGACTTGAGAAAACCAAGTCTCCGTGGTGAAGAAATGCTTGTCTAAAAAATTTCATGGTGTAAATAAGTGGTGTTTGTTTTAAAACAGATTAATTAAACTTTAAATTTGCTAATTTTACGAAAGTAACGTCTCAAAAAACCATATGTTATCTTAGGCTTTTTTTTTAAAACAAAAAATTATTTTTGTTTTCATTTCTCTAAAAAAAAAGTTAAACATGGCCGTTTCAATTAGTTTTTCAGAAGAATCGATTAAAATCATTATAATTTCTAGTTAAAACTCAGTACAATGATTTGTTTTCTGGAATTAGAAAATTTAATCTTTTAACTTTCAATTGAAGCTGGGGGAAAACTTAAAAAATGATTTTTTATTGATGAAAAATACATTTAAACCTTGGGTATACCGATTTTTTGGAGGTACCTAATATATATATATATATATATATATATATATATATATATATATTGCAATATGTATGGTTAATTAAATATGGATGTGATTGTGGATAAATGTGTATACGTGTGAATATGTATATATATGTGTGTGTGTATGTTTGTGAACTGGTATTTGCGCTTTTGTATGGTCATATTTTGGGTTTCTTAATAAATATAGGTGCTTTTGTGAGAATATTGTGTTTAGAGAGTAGTACATGGATGTATGCGTATATATATGTGTATGTGTATATGGAAGGATGAAAACTAATAGGTTTATTGATCAGTAAATTGTGCTTAAACTATATATATATATATATATATATATATATATATATATATATATATATATATATATATATATAATATTAGTGGTAAATATACATATATATGCAAAATCCACAGGTGCATATACACACTTGTATATTTTTTGAATAAAAAATTCCGAGAGGATAGAATCCAGGTAGAACTCAATGTCCAGGACAGAGTAAGGATATAATAAAAAGGCTTAAACACTAATATTCCATGGTCATAATTTATTCCATTGGAATCGTAAATACGATCCAATTCATCAGACCTACAAATTCAAAAAGAAAACGGAAAAGAACAACTCCGGAAATAAAAATAGAATTTAGAGAGAGTGTAAGTATGAGAGTGTGGGACGAATGTTAGTTCTAAAAAGAGGGGTAATATACGAGAGAATTTAGGAAATTAAAACTTAACAGAAAGGTGTGAGCGGAAGGGGAAAATGAATGTTGTCGGATGTCTAATACATTAAAGATACATTTCGTGGTGACATACACATATCATGGACGATCTAATGTTAAAGATCAGAATAAGAAGGAGGGAGAGGTAAGGAAAGAAGTGGTGGGGAAGAAAGATGGGTTGTGTGAAATTAAAATAGAAAGGGACGCTGTGTAATTGAGAAAATTTGACAAAAATAATATCGACTACAGGTTACAAATCAAATATAAACATATAAAGAATAAATATGACGATTATCTAATCTAGGAAGGACCTATATTTTTATGTTCAAAACACATGCAAATACACACATACACAATAACTTATACACGTATATACATACACATAGGCGTGTACCTACATACACACATACATATACCCATGTACACATATACACATATATCCACATATCCACACAAATACACACATACATATACATACACACACATATACACATATAGATATATCTGATTCAATATCTTAGCTCTATCTCTGATACTAAGCGCTTTCTAATAAGTACCGCGCATATAATATACAAATAATTACACCTACATATATACATATACACATACGCATATACACACATACATACACACACACACACACATATATATATATATATATATATATATATATATATATATATATATATACATACATATACACAAGGTGCGTTAACAGTGTTATTGCCAATATTATGTTTGTTACTCTGATTCATATTATTAAAAATGTTGTTTAAATGAAATTTGATTAGCTTGCCGACTATGTAATTAAGGTAGCCATTATTGATAAGTATATGTTTTATATTATTTAATTCTTTAAAGACTATTATTTTGGATGAGGAAATGAGTTTAGCCCTTTTATGTTATTAATGACAGCCGTTTTATATTTTCCAGTGAATTTATTGTTGTAGTTTAGAAGGCAGATGTTGGAACTAGTAGGCCTTTTATACTTTTTAAGATGTGCTAAAATTATTATTGTTATATTCAATGATAATAACTAGAAATGGGATTTTTTATTGATATTTATATCATAAGTGAACTTTAAAACGGAATTCTTCTGAGATTTTAATTTAAAGTTTTATAATTTATATATAAATACGCTCTATCCCTGATATTGAACATTGAATCCTGTTTACATGGCCTGTGAAGGTCTGAACTGGTGGAATATAGCTTATTTGACCATTTGTCACGGAAGCAGCAATAGAAAAGCGAGAGGCAAGCAATTTTTTGTCTATGGGATGGTGTTGTAGTGTGAAAAATAATTCATCCCCCACAAGGTCGCGTATACTCTATTGAACTCTATCAAAGGTGGAGAGTGAGGATTGTGCAGCTACAACCTAGATATGACAGCAATATTTCTCTTATGGTTTGATCGGAGTCTTGTAAATATAATAAGATATATTTATTTTTATCTACTGATTTTATATATCTATGTATAATGTGTTTTTTTTTATCGCTGTTTCGTCTTTTTGGGGAATTTTGATGTATTTGATTGCCTTAATATATGTTAATAGTGTTATTGTCAATATTATGTTTATGACTCTGGTTTATATTATTAAAATTGTTGTTTGTTTAATTTGATTAGCTTGCCGACTGTGTAATTAGATTAGCCATTATTGATAAGTGCATGTTTTATATTATTTACTTCTTTAAGGAAAGTCATTTTGGATGAAGAAATAAGTTCAGATTTGGGGATTAGTTTATTAATGACAGCAGTTTTATATTTTCCAAGGCATTCACTGTTGTAGTCCAGAAATCAAAAGTTTGAACTATTAAACTTTTTGTATGGAGATATGGTAAAATTATCGCTGCTATATTCAATGAGAATATCTTGAAGTAGGATTTTTTTTTATCAATGTTTAGTTCATAAGGGAAATTTAAAACGTAATTTTTTTTCAAAATCTATTTAAACTTCTATAATATCATTGACCGATCTGTGTGTAAGTGCATGCGCACGCGCGTGTGTGTGTGTGTGCGTGTGTGTGTGTGTGCAGTTTGAACGAATCTTGTACAGTGACTTACAGAAGATTTTCACCGCAAAGAATGTTCAAGCTGTAAGTGCAATTATGTAAGTACATACATTAAAACTTTTTAAATATGAGCAAACGTTTACTCCTTCCAAAGGTGATCTCCAAGCCATTATGTGCTCAGGCTGTGAATCAAACCATTCGATGTACCTATATTTATTTTACCAAGTGGATATAAAATATATTATTCAGTTTATTTATACCAAAATGCGAGCCGACTCTGCAAGGCTGGCGTGTTCGGTTCCCTGAGGTACTAACAACACTTGCATACAAACTTACAAAAATTTAGCTAATCTCAATATAAAAGTTATCAATAAACCCTAGAAATTAATTAAGTATATATTCAATGTAAAAATAGCGAGTAATTTTATATCAGAATCAAAAATTTACGCAATAGAATGCAAACAATATCGGTACTGGCGAAACTTCCAGAGATTTAAGGTAAATAATATTTGAATATAAAAGAGACTCTGTCTATATTTCTGAGATGAGGTATTATGTACATTAATTACATAATTTCGACTATTGTCCTCATCATCGTCGCCATATTTATTACAGTGTTTCGGCCGTTGTAACTCAAGGACACATAGCACAGTGGATAAAGGCGTTAGTAAGATCCAGTGACAGGACCCAAAGAGTGTGAGTTCAATACCCAGCTAAGGCAGTGGAGAACTTTCAGAGGGAAATTAACAGGAGATACCTGATAACTGACATCCATTAAACATGGTAACTAGAACAGTTTACCGCAGTGAGCCAAATAAAGGGTTCAGTTCAACATTCCAACCAGCTGAAGAAGGCCGGAGCGTACAACGGCCGAAACGTTGAAATAAATATGGCGACAAATATGAGGACAATAGTCCGAATAATGTAATTAATGTATAAAAGATATTTAGCATTAAACTAGACACTAATTGATCTAGTATGCGACCGAAAACTCTGTAATTACATTCTTGATCTGGAAATCGAATTTCAATATAGAACTTAATTCATTTAAACGGAGATTTAGAGTACCGTGATATATGAGTTGACCCTTATTAATAGACGGCCGAGCTATTTTAATATTCTCCCCTAATTCCAGATTCGTACTGATGCAATGTAGAATACTTACACTGTAAAAACAATGTTGAAATTTTCTGAAATTCTAATTTCTCTCAGATTATACTTAAAATAATAATCAAGCATTTTGTCTATTCAATTTAATCATATTTCAACACGATAATGTAAATTTTGTTCTTAGGTAATTCTTTTTTCTGATATCGCCAGATCACCAGCGAAACGTTTCAAGCTAAAACATTTCCAAAATATATTATACACTGCCCATTATGTCAGATTCTCATTTGATATGACACACATACTTACACCCCCAACATATATAAAAGAACATTATTGCTATTAGGTTGGTTCAAAAATAATGACGTAATAATGTCGTTTTTTGACGTTAAAAATACGTCAAAAAACGACATTATTACGTCATTATTTTTGCACGAACCTAATAATTCTTGTAATCTCTTGTAGTCTCCTGTTCCATTTTTTTCTCTCTTTCTTCTCATTCATTCTTTCTTGTTAATGATATTGATTTATTTCAACATTGTAGATAGTTTCTCTTTCTAAACGAATAAATAGAATTTATCGAAGACGCATGTGCACAAAAAAATTTCCTCAAGCCTTTTTATTTTTAACCAGTATATTCGTCTTTTTCTCTTTTATATATATTTTTTTTCTCTCGATATTTTTCTCTCTTTCTTTCCACGGTCCCTCATTGCCACTAAATCATTTTGTTGATATAAAGGGCCACAAAGCGATACTTAATTAGTTGACACGCTCTCCGACAAGAATAGTAGAAAAGACACTAAAACAAATTGAGTCCAACGCAATCGAAAAAACAGACGAGACGAATCAGCACAAACGTGTAAAGAAATTACAGATACTAAAAAAAGGGATATAAATCGTGCTGTAATCTGTGTAAAGCCCATAATGCTTATGGTCTCGTTGACCTTCTAAGCGTGCGGTCATCAGCCATAAATACTCCGCTGACATTCCTCTTTTAACGTCTCTTAATGTTTTTTTTTTTTTTTCCTTTTTGCATTCAGCATTTTTCACACCATTTCGAAGACGATTTCATTTCGGTTGCTTTATGAATATTTAGTCTTCCATCTTTTATTTTTTCGGATGGCTGTATCTATCTTGTATTCTTTGCCACAGTTTTATGAGGTAAAGTCCAAACATTTTTTGGTTGAACTTGTTTTTCCAAGAAGTTGAAGTGCTTGGTTTTGGGTTGAAATGTTTGCGAATACTTATCTGACATTCTATCGACCGCTGATCCCTTGAAAATGATCCTGATATGATTGACTACTAAACGTTTCCGAGTACATTACTCTATTACGGCAACTAACAATACCCTTATATAGGCGCCTGCTCAATCCACAGAGCATACCCAAGGTTTGTAATGCAACTATGCTGAGCGGATGTAGTTACTTTTTCTGTGGGAAGGAGGCGTAATCTGGCAGTATCAATTTCTCACACCCTCGGTTACAATGTCTTGTAACTTTGTGCTAGCAAAACAATTGTCAGTTTTCGAATGGTTTCATCTACCCACTTTTAAGCACAAGGTTTGGTTCAAACCTTGGTGTGCGGCGTACTGGGGTCGCCACCCCGGGTTGATGATATCAGAAAGTCACCTTGATAAATAAATCGACCATGGTAATTTTTCGAACCGCGGTTTCATGGTAAGAAAACGAACGTTATTACAACTCGGCCCAGCGCTCAATCCGAATAAGATATATAATAATGATAATTTCTCATCTATCAAAATTCAGCTATAATTTATTTCAAATTCAGATTTTTTGTTTTGTTTTATTTTATTTTTTATTGTCAAATCTTTATTTTAGACTTGTTAAAATAGCTCAAATCGGAAATAAAGAATGCCACCTCCGTGGAACTTTAATACAGTCTTTCTTTTTCTGAGGAAATCTGTTCTTGCGTGACAGTTGCCTTATTAATTAGATTATCGCTTGTTAAATCTAATACAGAACATTTTAGAGTCCTTCTTCATTTTGTCTGAACCTCCATTTCCTTATCATCTTAAACTTATTTTTTTTATCTACTGTGATGTCCCTTCATTATGTAGGTGATTATATCTTTTCCCTAGTCACATTTCCTTTATTATCTTCGAATTGCTACGATTTCTTTGGAAAAAAATGGAGTGATTTATTGTTGGCATTTTGACGGTTATGAATTCAAATGAATTCCTTCCAAACTGCTTTGCTGCCACCAATTCTAAATTGCTATTTCGCTCAATAGCTGGAGTGCGTGAAAACAGATGGCTTCATGCTTTTCACAAGGTTATTAGTTCCAAGCGAATATAACTGACTCAACTAAAACTTGAACTTTGCTTACTAACTCCGCTTTCCGCGTCGATATGTGTTACGTTACCTGTACATCAGAAGATTTACATTATCACTAATATTATTACTAATGTTATCACAAATAGTATCAGTGTGTGTAAAGATGTCAGCGAATCGGACCTTCAAAGAAAAAAATAATGAAGGCTGTATATTAAGGCTTTTGCTTCTACAACCGTCTTTCGATCCTAATCAGTAAGGTAATCTTTCCTCTACTAAGTAAAAACGATGCGTAATCGAGATTCATTGGAGACTTATTCTTTACTCCCAATTTTTTTAAGCTGTTTCTATTTTCAATTTTGCTTTATCATTCCTTAATTATGGTCATTTCCAAATCATAGATTTATGCATAGCTTCTGATGTTCATACATCTTATAAGTTTTCTATGAATTAACAAATATCCCTTATTTTTTTTCTCATTCAATATATAGCATACACATATATTGCTGATACTTGCTATTTTATTTTTAAAAATGAAGTTTACTCAAACAAATAGAGAAAAGTAAAATAGAAGATTGAGGTTTTTGGCATGAAACAGCGAACACTTGCCATGGTTTCCTCAGATCAAATGCAGTTAGAGCCAACATGCAACAATTAAATTCACTCTCGCTATATAATTAAACATTAGGTTGTATAATTTTTATGGATAGGTTTAATAAAAATTACCTGTGATATGACGGCTTATACAGGCTGTCCATAAAGTTCGTGTGCACTTAAAAAAATTATAACTTTATTTCTATTTGCGATAGAAATTATTTGTAAAAAGGATTAGAAAGAAGTAAATCTATATTTTTAAGGTTTTATTGAAATTTTATTTAAGTTTCCACATGTCCTCCATCCTTAGCAATACAAAGGGTAATACGATTTTGCAGTTCACGGAAAAAATTTGACAACTGTAACGCCTGAAACCACATGAGTTATTTTAGCTATACTTAAAACTATGTACATTAAACTTTATAACATTTTTACAGATTATTACTATCGCAAATACAAATAAAGTTATAATTTTTTTAAAGTGCACACGAACTTTATGGATACCCTGTATAAACTGTGGATTAAAATTTTCTATTTATTTAATTTATTGATTTATTTAAATAGGTAATTATCTTTCGTCTACGACAAATAAAATTCGATTTCATTTGGGAGGTAACAAACCTACGTTGAGGTCGAAGCAAAAATTGCCCAATATCGGCGGGGTCTGGGATATAAACCCGTAAGAGCAACACACAACGCTTCTGTTTAGTTCATGAAGGAGGTTATCACTTGGAACAGGAACGTAAAGTGACTAGACACTTCTGTATCAATTGTGTGTCATGACTTACCGGAAGACAAAAGGGGACGCCGATCTCAACCCTAGGCAGAGGTTGGATAAGGTTGTCGATTTTAATGAAGACGACACGCACCCACGCACGCGCTCACACACGCTCTCTCACACACACTCTCTCTCTCTCACACACACACTCTCTCTCTCTCTCTCACACACACATACATACACACGTGCGCACACACACATACACACGCGTGCACGCGCACACGTAGACACACAGGCACCTCTGTTTCTATACACGCATCCTTCAGCTTTTAGTCTATTTTTTTTCCTTTCGTATCTTTTAAAATTTTCTTCTTGATTCTTTGTTTTATTTTCAGAATAGCCATTTTTTTTTTTTTTTTTTTTTTTGACGACATTAATCTCAGGCTCCTTAGATGTTTCCTTTATTTTTTTAAAGAAAAAAACTTCTTTCTCAATGACTTTCTTTTTTACTTTGCTTTATTCAATATCTCTGTTGCTTTCTCCTTTCAACTGTTCTGTTCGTCATCATCTTCGTAAACATTATCTTTTGTTTCCTTCGATGTCCTCACTGTTGTCAGCTACTCCTTCTCCTTATTGCTTTTGTTATCCATATTTACCCCTCCCTTTCCCTCCTTCGTCGCCAGATTCTTACCTTCCCCTCCTCCTCCCCCAATGCTTCTACTCTTCCCATCATTCATGCTGATCATTTAGAGAACAGCTGTGAATTCAGAACATTCTGCTGCATTCCGCAGAAACGGCAATACTTCCATCTGACACTTGACGAATGGTTATCTGATGAAAGAAGACGATATCTTCAGTGCATAACACTCACACAGGAAGCTAACAGATATAATAAAGGTTGGTTGAAATGGGAACAACTCTTTTACCCATGCAAGGGGGTATCTAATGATTAAATTTTCAGAAATTCAGAAATGGACAAAGTTTTATATAAAACTTTATACAGAGGGACCCATAATGGTGGGACACATTTTAAATGCAAGAAATCTGGGTTATAAAAATGACATGGTGTACTTCATGTGGGGTTATCTCAAGAATACGGTATACGCAGAAAATATCCACCCATCAGCCGTAGAGAGATCTGATCCATTCCAATTGATATGCTAAGCCGCACTGTTTTTGAAATGAGAGCGCGAACGAACTCATGCATGTTTTCTTTGTTGTGACGATCCTCTCAGGGATGTAATCTTCAAATCTTAGATAATATATTGAACTCTTCTATACCAATTATGTAATAAATATATTTGCTACACGATGTCATTTACATAATCCAAGATACTTGAATTTATAGTACGTCCCATCATTATGTGATATCCTATAGATATATATTTAAAAGTTGGTGTGTAGCATAAATGTGCCACAAGTCCTAAAGCGTGAGTCATCCAGTGAGGATCGAACTTGCTATTCAGTCCTAATTGATCTAGCAAAAAAGATTGCTGAACAATTAGGAAAAATAGAAAATTGCTCATTTAATACACTATTATATAGTCTCCAGTAGTTACGAGAGCCAAAGTTGATAGAGGTTATGTGGTGGTACATTCTATCAGCAAACATAGACTTAGCTCTTTCGAGGATATGTTTACATTTATTACGTTTAGCCACAAATTGGCATCTCCTGATACTTGAAATTTTACGCTGGTATAACCGGAAAAAAAGTTATTCCCGTGGACTATAGCGACTGAACAGACCAGCGTGAAGCATGGAGAAAAGGTACAAAAGCATCGATGCTGGCTTTGACCCAAGAAGAAACCTCTGTGGCACAATTCTCAATAGAAAGGTTAAGAATATCAATCCAAGGTTTTTCTCGAAGAAAGTTGTAAAGGAAATCCTGATCACTATGCTGGTCTTATGAATATGAGATTGCTGTCTGATAGATGACTGAAGCAAAATATCAGCAGATACTACATCACGATCGGAACTGCCAAGAGGACAGTGATGCTAAGCCTGCCAAGAGGTAGAAGAGGAGGTAAGGGACAAATCAAGAAGAATATTGATCAGATGTATTAGGGAAACTACGAGGGAAATGCACTGTTTGCGTAAGAGACTGAAAGCAACGTAAACGTTGAAGGAATATTCACAATGTCTGTAAAAATTCTTCAGCGATGATGAGCATAAAAATCCCCAAACACAAAAATGTTCGGAGTTGAGTGTAAAGAGAAAGCCATTTCTATACAGTCCGAAATTTTGTCCAATATAGTGCAGTCCTGACTAGATGGAGAGCGGTAGATGAGGTAGAAATAAGCTAAAAGAATGCAATAAAGGAAGTCGAAACCACATGAAAGAATAATTTGGAGAGTAATGGGCAATTTCTTTTCCATTAACAGATTCGTGTGGCACTGAAATCACCAGTAAAAATTGCAAATTCAATAAATGCAGATAGAAGTAGACAAATATTTCTTTGAATTATTCCAAAATTAAAAAGTACAATTTAATTCCAATTGCAACAAGTAGATTTAAACAAGAGGCTTATTATTATTATTATTATTAATAATAATAATAATTCATCTATGCAAAATGTATGTGATCTTAGTTTCTGTTTTGTTGTGTTTTTATTGTTTTTTTTTTTAAATAAAAATGATCAGTGGAGATAAAGCAGTTTGTGACCTTAGACCTCTGGTTGGGACTCGGAAAGAAATCTGTATACAACAGAAATGAGAGGAGATAATAATAACCATAATAATAATAATAATAATAACTCACAGGTGGGGAGAGAGAGAGAGAGGGGGAGAGTGAGACAGAGTAAAAAATACTAAATAAAAACATACAATCTCAACAAATATTTAATTTTAAAAATTAGCTCGGACCTTACCCATGAAGATGGATTTATGGCATTCACATCTATAGTGAAATATATCAGTTTTTCTGTGGATTTTGAATACGTAAGATGTCAGACGGGGGAGTCTTTTAAATATTTATAGATAGAATTTGTCGCAGAGGTTCCAGACTCAAAATAATTGTTGTATAAATCAATTTAATTCATAGCCGATTTTAACAATCTTCGAGCCATTTTTTAATTCATCATTTTCTGAATTTATATAAAAGTAAAATTGCGCTTTATTTATTTTTATATTGGCCTTCATTTGCAGTATGTCGATGTCAGTTTTATAGGCAGCTCTTTGAGACCATTTGATAAAATTCCACAGTTTTTGATGTGAAAAAGTTTTCGATGAACTCTTGAACTTGATTCATTAGAAAAACATTTTGCCATCAAGTCGTTTTGCAGCGATTGATTTAACAGAACAACCGAGTTCCAATCTTTTTACTGTGTTTTTCCTTGCTGAATACGGACTTGGATTGACAGGTCATAAAACCACCGTGTACGTTGCCACTGTTGTGCAAAAACTAATGTATATTAGTGTACCAATTTTATTCTTAACTAACACTAACACTAAGAAGATATATTCGACATTACAATTGATTTCTCAATATGGAATTTTTATATATATTTTTTAAATCTACTTTTAATGTTACATTTGAAACTCTAATATTTAGAGGTAAAGACATTTCTTTAGCAGTACCAAAATGTGCAGAACAATTGTTCCGTGGGTGTATTTCGCATGACTTATCATCTCTCAGTTGCGTCTCTGTCTTTGGGCAGAGTGCGCTCAGGAGCTTATTGTTAAAGTACAGAGGGGCAAATGAGAAACTTATACTGAGAGGTACCCAGCCCTGGGGAATAGCTGCCCGAGGCCGCGCCCTCCCATTGCACCAGAGGGAGAAATCGGTGCTCACACCGAGGCCAGCGCAACCGACGGTTACGAGGGCTGAGGGGAAATTTTGTCCTTGACCCGGGCGTACGCGTCTGGGTCCCCACCTAAAAAAAGACCTTGTGTCACATCTCGTCCAAGTGGGGGGAAGGAGTTAATAATGCAGAACGTTTGATATCAAATAGGAAACGTTTATCAATTCACTTATTTCAACGC
Source organism: Acanthosepion lycidas (assembly GCA_963932145.1). Lineage (NCBI taxonomy): Eukaryota > Metazoa > Mollusca > Cephalopoda > Sepiida > Sepiidae > Acanthosepion > Acanthosepion lycidas. The sequence goes on from OZ010576.1 coordinate 134,095,459, forward strand.
TTCATCAGAGAATTTAATAAAAGCGAAACATGTTAGATTGATAAACGTTTCCTCTTTGTTCTTTAACTTATCACTTGTTCTTAATACAAATATAAATCTCATTATTGAGAAAAAGAGAATACTGGTTGAAGTTGTAGAACGCAAATAATTGTGACGGTAAATAAACTAACAGAACCTACGGCATGTTGTGAGTTTTAAACTTCACAGAAACTTGATCTTGCGCGTTAATACATCATACATGGATCCTAGACGAAAATAAGTGATCTTTATTGAACTAGTGTCAGATAAATTTTACATTGAATAAAAGCCTTTATCTTAAAGTCGAAATTCAATCTTAATGACCCATGTTTATGTTGCTCAACCAAAAATGGCTGTAAGTAAAGATTTATGAAATTCGTAAAATTGATTATTGCGAGCCGTGACTGCGTAACGTAAGACGAAACCTTAAGCTCTGGAGATCAGGGTTCGTTCCTGGGTTCATGACACAAAGAAAGCCCCAGTTTTGTGTTTACAGCTTCACCTTACATCCACACACACAAACAAAGCCGTTCAATGGAAAATCTCGAATCAAGGAGAGGCAGGTCATTTTAAATACCATTTATCCCCACTTTGAACGTAATCTGAAATTCATACATTTTGACCCACACAGAAAAAAACAACTTTTTTATTGCCTCCTTTTCCTTCCAATTTTTTCGAGTATTCTCATAAACACAATGAAGAATGTATAAGAATTTCACAAAAATTAACGGATTTTGACATTTACAAAAACAGAAACATATTATTGAATTTAACGGAAAAATTCTTAGAAGAAACGCACGTAGAATTACATAATTCACTTACAGGGAAATAAGGAATTAATTTTTTGAAGCGTCTTCTTCTTCTTTCACTTCAGAGACATTCATATCTCTCTATCGATTTATTTTCTTTATTATTTTACCATCACACAGATGCAAGACAGCCAATAAATTTACTCGTATATTGACATTTTCTGCACAAAATTAAATTAATTTCAGTATTGACTGAATATCTCAAAGATGATATTAAAATTTAAGATCTATTTTACAAGTGGTTTATGCAGAAGGTGGTGGAAATAATATATCGAAATATTCATCTACCTCTCTCGTTATTTTACATTTCAGTATGAAATGTTTAATATTTTATTTTTTATCTCTGTCAGATCCATGCATAGATTTCCGTATTTTTGGATTATTAGACACATGATTATATATTTGAGGGGCGATTAAATTATGGATGTGTAAATATAAATACGGATATCGGCGGGAAAATAAAATAGGCTTGTCAATTTCCAAATCCAGACTCGTCATGCGCTCGCTTTCACGACAATGCCCTTAGGAAAAACAGGAATACGTCTCCACACTCTACTCTGCTGTTTGTTAGATATAAGGTAGATTGATCTCTCTAGACTAATATGGCAACCGGTCTAAGAGAAGGAATAAAATGAATTCCAAATCGTGAAGAAGGCAAAGAAAATCACACGATTATCTTCACAAATAATTAAATACGAAGAAATTTGGAGTGAATAATGATCGCCAAGTTTCTCAATTGACAAGAATTAAATACAAAACATGTATAAAATCCCATAACCGTTTCGAGGTTTGGAATAAGGCCCTCGTAGGTACGAGTCCAGCGTATTGCAAATAATATAATATTTGAATTTTATATTTGATCTTCTATCAGTTCTACTCGCCGATATATTATAGGGTTGAATATTATACACCGTTTTGGTCTCATATCCCCAGATTGGATGTTAGTACAGTCCTTAATACTGATAATACCACTTGCTCCTTTTTTTCTTTCCACATATATTTATCAATACCTTCTCCTAGGAGTACGGTCTTACATATTGTTATGCATTTATTTGTACCTTAAATAAATTTAGAGAATTATTATTATCCATTAAGGAAATGTTCCATTAATAAGGAATGGATAATGCGCGTATATTTTTGTTTTGTTTCTACCATTTAGTTTTAATTTTAATATTTACCTTTCTTCTTCTAAGTCATCATTTACTGAATTTCTTTTAAAGTACATCTGCTAGAACTTCACACAATATTCTCAGCGCACACAATACTCTTTAAAACAGTTTACACTGACCACATTAAGTGTCACCATCAGATGCATCGTCAGATAAACCTTAACCTAGTTAAGGCTCGGACCTCGTATTTTCGCCAGGAAGCCTTGAAAAGGTTCCCATAATAAATCTGTCTGAAATGTACGGTAGAGTCGCATTACATTTCAACATTCTGACTCTAATAATAATCGATGCATTTGTCACGGTTTACCTACTTCTCTTAAACCAGCAATTTAAAATGTTTTATGCGAAAAAGAGCCTAAGTCGCACTGTGGATTGAAACAAAGACCATTTCTATTATCTTGATATGTAGAACCATAAACAATGTCCTACTTATCTATGATGGGAATCGTGTAGAGACTCGTTCACGCAAGAAGAGTTTTCGTGACATTGCAATTTCAGGACCTACTTCTTTAAACATACCACTTCGGGCTCGTGCCCACAATATATATATATATATATATATATATATATATATATATATATATATATACACACAAAAGTAATATATATATAAATATATACAAAAGTATATATATATATATATATATATATATATATATATATATATATATATATATATGCATATACTTTCTCTCAGTATTTCATTGACTCTCAACATTTTTTCCTCATACTATCTGGGACATCGGTATCGGTTTTACAAACGCACACACACACACATATATATATATATATACGTGTGATTGTGTGTGTGGTTGAGTAGTTGAATTAATCAGGGATCTGAAACCTGATTCATAGTTAATTAAATTTTGATTAGAAATTTTGTAGCAGAAGTTTCATACAATGTAGTTAAAATTTCCTAATGAATTACTTAATTCACAAGCATATTTTTACTACATTTGAACCTTATGCAACTTTGACAGAGAATTTATTCTGCAATATTAAAATGTTATAGAAAATACATTTCATATGTTATATGAAAGAAGAATGACAAAGTGGAAAAGTTTTGCTGACACGTGTTTTGTTCTTTAGAAATTCATCAGAGATGCTTTATGTTTGCATTAATGCGATTTTGTGTTCTTATAAATTTGAATTTAAATTCTCTGATGTTAACAGACATATTTTTTGTGATAAGTATTATAGGTGATAGCGTAAATTTCGCCTTCAAGATTTACTTTATATTGTTTTGTATTAAGTCTTTTATTGCTTTAGACGTAGTTGTGACTCATTTTGTGTTGAGTGTAGATAATTTTTTTTCATTTGTAGTCGTGATAGATTTGCTGGGGAGAACAATATATTTTGATTCGTTAGGACGGAAAGTGCGACACTGAAATCTGAGGACACAGTTGGATATCCAAAGATGCATCCCAAAAGCTAAGCAGAAAAAAGGTAGGCAAAAAAAAATCGTTAGAAACAAAGAAAAGATTACTGGACTTTTACGTGATAATTGTCTTCTAATATGGCGATGAATGCTGGACAATCTCCTCAAAGATGAAGTACAGATTTGAGGCAAGATAAATTTGGTTCTACAGAAGGATACTGAACATAGCATGAATCGAAAATATGAGCAACGTCGAGATTTTAGAGACAATGGAAACTAAAAGGAAACTTACACTTAACACCAGGAAGAGACTTCTGGAGCAGATAATTTCGCTTGAAAAATTTGATGCGCACAGAAAAGGTTGTAGGAAAGAGGGTCAGAGGAAAACAAAGCAAAATATAATTTTATGAGCTTAAGTGGATGGCGGAACAGGATTTAGGAGAAATAACAATAAACAAAAAATATTTCGAAAGTAGAGGAAATTAAGGAGAGCCTTGATCTCCTACGTTCTGAAGAGACAGAGTACATGAAAAATATGGATTTGTCAGGAAGGACAGCTTTTCTATTTGGAGATATTTTATATGTCTTTTGTTTCGCATTCAATATAAAAGAGGATATTGGAGGTAGTTGATGTTATTTTGATGTGTTTCTCCTCCACATATACATATTTTGGACTATACATTCTGAGGGCTCTAAAAAAGAATACCTTGATTGTTCCGGATTGTTTATTGTTGTTATGGCGAGAATAGAAGTTTATGTGATCATTTTTATTAATTAATATTCGGTGGGCATAAACAAAAATAGTCTAAATGAAATCGACTAGATTATATACACAAAACACATATTGAAAAAGAAAATGATTTACAAATTATCACCGTCTCTGTTTTGTCCGTGCGCATGCGTAGTCACAAACATAAACTTAGTCATAAAGGACAAAAACCGTCAGAAAATAACCTTTTCTCCTTTGTCATACGTTTTAACCCTGAAATTGGTCTTGGTATGTAAAAAATTATATGTCTTTATCCCATATATATATATATATATATATATATATATATATTTAGTACAGGTTATCGATCCGTTGGTATATAATCCGGGTAATAATACCTTATGCCGCCACCAATCGCTAACACAGTCCCACTCTTATTAACAAGATGCCTACTAGAGAGGGACTGATTTTGAAAATAAATTTAGAACAGTGCTCCGAAACTAGCACTTAGAGACTGAGGAAAGCCGTAGAAGGACGGTTTGAAATTGTCTATTCTATTGTTGAGGTAATTTGTGGATTTTTGATGTAATATATATATATATATATATATATATATATATATATATATATATATATATATATATATATGAAAATTTCTCCGAATTAACCAGTAGAGAGACAATATTTATGAATAAAAATGACAATAGGAAAACTGGTAATTGCTGACGCGTTTCGTCCAATGTGGACTTTATCAAAGCAAAATACGAAAATGAAATTAAATGAACAAAGTAACTAATAAAAACAAAAACATATCATTTCATCCACAACGCAAGAAGAAAGGCATGCAAAATATACAACCGCAACAAGACTAATAACATAATCCGCAATAGTAAATCACATGAAAACAGATACATAATACTACCGACCAATTCTGTCACGTCCACTATCCAGAATAACCTATCCCATCTAAATAATCTTGAAATAGTCACAAACACTTCCAAAACCATTATGGATATACTAAGATCTTCAAACAATAATAGCACTAATATTTCTGAAGCAGGCATTTATAGAATAAATTGCCAAAACTGTTCCTCTCAATATATTGGAGAAACAAGTAGAAGTTTGAAAAAACGCATTTATGAGCACAAAAGAGACCTCACAAAAAACAACTTAGCTAATGCACTAGTCATACATAGAAATAAATTCAACCATAATTTTGATTTTAAAAATGATACACTCATAAAAAAAGAAAATAACTCACTCAGAAGGAAAATTCTGGAGAGTGCCGCCATAGAAAATTACACAAATATTAATCTACACCCAGGTTTTTTCCCTATTTCACCTTTCTTAACAAAATTAAGGCTCTTACAAACAAATATACACAACAGATTCATAAATTCAAAAGAAAATGGTTGAATACATCAACGCAGATATAATGACAATATTCTCCACACGTGACAATTACTGATGTTATTTTTCAGTTAAAAAATATGAAAATAGCGTTTCTCTACATTCCAGTTGCTAGGTACATTCTGTTTTTGTTTTTATTAGTTACTTTGTTCATTTAATTTCATTTTCGTATTTTGCTTTGATAAAGTCAACATTGGACGAAACGTGTCAGCAATTACCAGTTTTCCTATTGTCATTTTTATTCATATATATATATATATATATATATATATATATATATATATATATATATATATATATATATTATAAAACTTCTTTCCTTTAAGACAAATACATTCCATCCTCCACTGACCCCTGTCACGCGCCTTTCGTCTGACTCAAACATTTCCAATTTCACATTTCTATCTATCCATCTATCTATAGTGGACTCTTCTGTTGTATTTGATTTATGAGGGTCAAGCAGTTCAGTTCCTAGGCACCGACTCCCCAGAAAACAGCAGATTTGGTTATAGTGGTGAAGGCTTTGTGCAGAATCAACAAAACTTTTGCAAGAGCCGAATACAGAGTATTGGTGCTCTACGTGCCACAAGCTCCACCAACGATTCTCCGAAAGTTTTGAATACGTCCACAGATTCGCAAAAAAATGAGCATACCATCATGAAAAAAAAGCCCGACAATTTAATAAAAGCAATGTTTTATGGTTATAGTGTTTATATTAATAATGTTGCGGCTGGTATCGTGGCCCGCACACTGAATTACAGAAAACAACAATCAAAACAAAGATTTCAGAAAAATAAAAAAAATATATATATATATTGTCAAATTTATTTTCGTAAAAGACATCAACAAAATAATGTTTCTGTGTACGAAGCAAATCTATCATTGCATGTTCATGTAAAGGACAGTTTTGTAGTCGTCGAAATGTCTTCCCTCGAAAAAGACAGTTTTGTAGCCATTGATAATTGTTTTCCTGTATAGGACAATGTATCGCATATTTTTGCTGCTGGTGACGATGGCTGGCTGGATCTGATGATAATGATGGCTGGGGTCAATTTTGTTTTCATACACGACATTATCAGACAATAAAAACGATAAATATGTTAAATTTAAAACCAACTTTCGTAAAATTCAATAAATTACAGAGAATATTTTGCTATCTTTTTAAAATTAATGGGTATTTAATATTTCTAAAAAAAAAGGTGTTCACGTCATATACATCAAGTAATTTTAACAGATATTTCCATTGTAGAAAATAATTAAACTTATGTCTGACAGCCCGGCTATCAACATCTTAAATTAACACCTACTGTAGTGTTGAAAATGCATTTCTGTGATTGTTAAAACTTAAAGTAACACTTTTCAAAATCAGATTATTTATGCTTTAAATGAGCTAACATCTCACAAGTTATGATTCAGAAGAGTATATTTTATTTTTAAAAGATTTTTTTAATAAAGTGAAATACCATGTGCTGACAGATGGCTAAAATGGCATTAAAATCAACGAGTTTTGGTAATTTCAAAACAAAGCCTCCTTCCAGTCAATCCAGTGTGGTTCTGAAATATGTTAAAGTATTTTGGTTATTGGAAATCTTAAATTTATTCTATTAGCTTGAAATTAGAGCTAAAGAAAAGGCTTGAAAAAAAAATTAAATTAATTTTAAAACTTAGGTATCGTACACACACACACACACACACACACATATATATATATATATATATATATATATATATATATATATTGATACATACTATATATTAAAACACCATATATATATAAAACACCATATATATATATATATATATATATATGTATCAATATATATATTGATACATACTATATATTGAAACACCATATATATATATATATATATTGATACATACTATATATTAAAACACCATATATATATATATATATATATATATATATATCGTCTTTCTCCAGTTATTTGACAAATCCCATAAACCTCAATAATTTGAATTTGTTTTGAAATCTTTCTTGATAAATATTAAACGGTTAATTTGGACGTCAAAATAAATCTCACGGTTGATTTTTAGGTAGTTTCCAACACGCTATATTAAAGTTATTGGCAAAGTTAGTTAAGCAACGTCGAACCTGGTCAGTACCTATTTGGGTGAATGCTTAGAAATGCGAGACGCTGTAGACTCGGATGTACGAGTGATGTAATGGGAAATAACTGGAAATGTTACTTGGAAAGCTACAAGTAATAATTTTAGTTTTGTTCGTTATATTCACTTACTTGCAAATACACTTAAGAAAGGTATGGATCCATATCTTCCCAAGCTATGGGTAAATTATTAAGACTTGTATCACTAAAACCTTCATTGTTATCTCACAATCATATTTTAATCCTAAATGCTACGCGCTTGCAGTTTATTCAATGTCAAATAGTCGATGAAGAATTGGTAATAATTGATAGAATATTATTTATCTGAAGCATGTGATGATCTGAATTTAAATTACTCATATTTTTTTTTAATTTCATATTCTTGGTTAATCACGTGACTATACATGAAGTTGTCATCAGGTTTCGTGTCACACATGGTCTTGAATAGAACAACGGCAGAACTAGAGTGACATGTGCATCGTAAGAGTCATACGAGAATTAAGTATCCTAAGCAAATTAACTTAATTAGCCGTCCTACGACCTTTGAAAATGAGTCAATGATGGCCGCAATTTTGAGACCAATTCGCTATCAAAGACGAGTAATCAATTTACAATTCAACGCACCGGGCTCTGACCACTTAGAATAATACTGAGATGTAGGAATAAGAAAAGACATCGTATTGAGAAAACGGTGGATGTACAGCATAATTCGTTTACAAATTTATAGCACGGAATGATATAAAACTCTCGAAACATAGCTGATGAAGAGGATATAATAACTGGCCACAAATATAACAGCTGGTTAAAATGATTAAAATAAATTTGAGCAGAAATCTCAGATATACATTGGTATTGTTGTTTGCACATAAGACATATTGCAGAAGACATCCTTTGTTCTGTGAAATTGAATTGCTATACGGACGATATACACTAGTTTCATTGGCCGGGAAAGATCTGTATTAATGCTATTCAAAGTCAAATCCATGAAATTCTCAGGGAAAGTTGGAATAAATTTCCTACAACATGTATCTAGTCGCGAATAAATTAACAGAACAAATTTGAAAGAAAATGATTGAATCAAAGTCAGTCGAAAGAGCAAATATCAAAGACTTTCTAAACGATATGATATTTCGTTTAGGAAAATATAAATGTAAGTATCATATTATCTTCATTACTGTTATAAAGAATTTATACCTATTTGATCACTAAGTCGATATAAATATGTAAAGAACTATTAGACAAAATAGCAGAAGGAAATAAACAGAAATGTCTAAACATTATTTCTAAAAAAAAAACGGAATGGTGAGGAAAAAAGAGAAAGCTCAAAATGTGTTACAAATCAGGGAGGAGGTGAACATTAGAGAAGGTCGGAAATACAATTCTCGGGGTTGCATAGTAAAAGGTGATGTGTAATACTGAAACTCGAAAGTGTATCGGAATAGTAATGCTTACTTTTCAGAAAGTTATAAGGGATCGAAAAATATTTGAAACGAAGAAAAAACGGGGCTACTATTTCATATCCAACCACCTCTGTGGCATTTAATGCAGGACAATTTCTTCAAGAATAAAAAAAGGATTTGTAGAGACCGAAGTTTTGCTTCTAGCTAAAATTTGGACAATACTATGAGCAGAGTATTGTCGGAGTTAGCTCCTCCTTTAGATCCTTAATCTTTCACCAGGAGTCTCTCTTCCTTAGTTATAAATACTCGCTGACCCTTCGCCTCTTCTTCTTTGTTTCCCTCAGGCCTTTGGACCGCCACCTTGAGGTAAATCTCTTTTTCCTCAGGCTTTCAGCCTTACCACCTCGCAGATGTGAACGCTCACAGATACAGCGTTTCCCAAATGCTAGGAACACGCTAAGAACAATACACGTACGTACGAACACTCACCACAACACACACACACACACACACACATATAATATTCACCACACGCACCCTGTCCATGTAACTGCCCATGTAACTTGTAACCTTTCTTGTTATTAATACATATATTTGTTTACATATATTTATCGGTCTTGTGTTTGTTTTTTCTTTGCCTTCTTTGGACTTAATTAAAGTCCAACTTTCTCATGTAGTTGGACCGGCTAGCAGGAAATTTCTACTCACGTGTATTCATCTTCTGCTACTTAACACCACCCAACGGTCCTCTACAGTATAAAGAACTGTTTTAATGCGTATAGTAAGTACAAAATGTTACTAAAGGTCGGAATAAGACTGGAATATTTTGAAAACGTAACGAAGGAGGAATGCTTGGAGAATTTAACACTGACAGGCTAAATCGAAGGCAGTAAAAGCCGAAAAAAGCCGCCACTAAACTATTTGAATCGTTTCAGCAAATCTAGATACCTTCATGAGATCGCTAAAAAGAAATTGAAACTGAGAATTTCATTTTTTTATATAAAATGGAAAATAATGGTTGACTTGATTGATTATCTATCAGTTTTGCCGACTCAAAAAACAAAGATTTTTAACGATTAAAAAATGTAAAAAAAAAAATACCCCCAAAATACTTTGATTTTCCGCTTAATAATAACATAAACATACATTTAGATGATAAAATTTTGTTTTTGTCAAATTAGGTTTCTTTTTCTTCAGACTGCTCTTTTTTTTAGAAATCTCATGAAGATACCTAAGCAAATCGATGGAGATATTGGCGGTCCTAGCGAAGGACATCGAGATCAGTGCAGTATGATTTGCGAATCAGAAATTAGATAAGTTAGAATAATAAAGTAGCATATTTTTGTAATGTAGCACATATAGCCGAGTTTCGGAATGTTGTTCAGAGGAGTGGCAAATTCTACGACGATCCCTAGAGGCAAAAATGCTAGTTAGGCTGCTAGATGGAGGAGCAAGTTCGGTAAAGATCAAAAGGAATCATAAAAGAGGAAGTGATGCTGAATACAACAAAAGACCGGAAGCTAGGGAGAACCATGATTGTCAGAAATGAAAAAGTGAGAAAGAAAAATGTGAAACTGTAATTGAAACACTATTTGAAATATGTTTTACTGTATTCTATTTTTAGTCATTTCCTCCCAACCAAGACGATAATGGCATTAAAACTCAAGACGCTACTGAGAGCGAAAGGTTATGAGAAGACTTTAAAAGTAAGTGGAAACAGGTTACAAGAAAATCTACTCCTGTTCAAAATATTGGGGAGGAGTATGAACAGGACGAACTTTTTTATTCGGTCTGTGATTATCATGGGAAGATTTAGTTTGTAAATACGTCAGAAGTTTTATTCCCTTTTGCTATATGATATCCAGATATAATTTTGATAATTTTAATATCATTTATCATCAGCAAATTTTGACACTGAGGAAAAATTAACTAATTAATGTTTATTAATTTTTTATTATTTTTTATTTTATTTCAATTTATTGTCATTCTCAATGTTTCTGATTTCAAACGACATGACATATGTGATAAGTAATCGCACATGTAAAATCTTTTGAAATAAGCATCGCGCCGGATCAGACGTTGCATTCTACTGCAAAGGGCGTCGTAATTTCGAATCCCGCCTGGAAGCACCTTTTCTTTATTAAGTTGACTGAGTTACGTAGGCCAGACGATGATAGAAATACTGCTTAAAATTAACAAAGCGTCTACCGTTATCCACTAAAAATAATGTTTGATGTAATAATATGTCAGATTAAAAATGATTCAATTAATTCTTTCGGAATTAACTGACTAAATATACCTATCCAATATAACAGCGCCCCAAAAGAAATATGTCTATGCTGTAAATCAAATATTAAAATTGGGAAAGTTAAATCAGATATTAAAATGAAATATTCCCGATTCTATTTTTTTTCTCTGAGCCTCTTATAAACGAATGATTTCAATATCACATATTTTTAAGGAGTTGCTTCACCAGGCGCAGGCAAACTCCATAAGGATCTAATTCCATAAGATTCAAACTTCATAAGAATCAAATTCTATAAGAATCACTCTCAAGAGCATTGGAATGGTAGATATCCCAATTTTCAGCTAGAATTTGGCTCCTTTCCCCCAAGTAGATTATCAGAGCCATTTCAACCCTTTCCAAAGAACTTTGTATTTGTTCTTTTTTTTTTTCTGTCCACATTAGATGCCATCATATACATCTTCGCAAATTCTCTTGAAATACCTGATTCAATCCAAAAGACCCACTTATTTGATAGCAGGTTCCTCATCAGCCATTTTTAATAGGGACAACTTTACACTCGCATCTTTACCAATCTTCATGCAAAAATTGATGTTAACCTGCAGTTCCAATTTATCTTTGCTCATTTTTCGCTCGTACTTATTAGCTGGGATGACACCGATAGACTTTTCCAGCGTATACGACTAATATAGAAGTTTTACAAGCTTATGTTTAAGAAAAGATGGTGACGTTTCAGTTTTGTATTTTGAGACATACTGACGGTAATGATTTTAAACGCATGATAGAAGTCATCTCAATAGGATTATCATAAATTGAAGTTAACGAGACAACTTTATTTTGTTCATTCGTTTTTCAGCAAAATTGTTCGGGGTGGGGGTGGCTGAAGCTTAACATTCTTTCGTATAATGATGTCCATGATCCACAGGGAATATAATCAATGATCAAACGCTAAATTTTGAATTTTTTTCTTCCTGCAATCCTTCTATGTGCTGTACATTGACCATGAGTAGGAAAAAGATTGAAGTTAGCCAGATCTGAATGAAAGCCTTACTAAGAGATATTATATAATATGAATAATTTTGTCTTCTTTCCTCTAGCATTTCTAAGTAAATGTTTTAACTAAATTGAAATAATTTAGATCAAACTTAGACAATCGACTATATACATACATATATGTTTATGGTTATTAGATATAAATCAACAAATAAATTACTTTTCTCCTTTGGCACCTCAGTGTGGGATAATGCATAACACGTCATGTCTGGTTGACCATTACCACTGTGCAATGATTACGAACCTCATTTGATGTCAGATACAGAATTAATTCAATACTAAATAACCTAACGATTTCTAAATCTGACATGTCTTAAAATCAATGAACCCAATAATTCTCTTTTTAGAATTTGAACATTTGCAAATAATGCTACAGCAGACATCAAGACATACCTTTATCTTTCACTTTATAGTTCAGTAGAAACAAGTTTTGGGGGTAATGAATCCCTCGTTTCCCAGGCTATAGGTAGTTTCTGCTTACCTCAGTGACTGATGCTTGACGAGTGTATTGTAAGTCTGTTATCGCGACGCTAGTGTTTGTGCGTGTCTGTAAATCTTGTGTCTCGCCGACACAGTTCTTTTTTATAATATTATTTTTTGTCTTTTTCGCGAAGAATTTCTTTCGGTATGCATCGTGAAACAGTTTGTTTATGGCTGAGTATTTGCCGGTGGCAGATTTACGACCTGCCTTGTGTATCATCTGACTACAATAGACACGAGGCCCAGTGCGCTGAGTGTGAGGCCTCTGACCTTGTCGAGTCATTACGTGCGAAGTTCTGTGAAAAAAAACTTCAAACTATGTTTACTATAGATTTTGATTGGCAAACAAACAGACCAAGACGAGAGTGGTATATAGACGCAAATCGTCGAAAGGTAATTATCATTGAGATACTATACTACATAGCAAGATGAGCTTTTTTATTTCTTTGCAACGTATCCGAGTAGTTTTAAAAAGTTCGAATTACTGAATGAATTTGCGACATTTCGACCAGATTCTATGCTGTCATCTTCAGAGTCTAATCATACCAATCATTGTTTACTTACAGCATAAAGTAGTTGCTTTATACACTGTTTTAGAAAAAACATTTCCAGTTGTTTGATTACAATGTAGTAAAAAGCATACCGATATCTAATTTATCTCTATACGTTATTTATTACGATATGTTTTTCATATTAATATTTCTGCATTATGTTGCATCATTTGATTTCGTAGTGGAAATGATTAATATTTTTTTTTTTTTTTTTTGTTTTTTGTAATTACTTTAACTGTAATGTTCTTCTGCGCCGTGATTTAAGTTCTTTCGTTGGGGTTATATATATTCTTGACTTTTCTCTAAAAATAAGGAAAGTAAAAGAAACATCATGTATGTTCAATTATATCATTTAAAAATGCTAGAAAGTCGCGCGTTCACATAAACAGTCAAGAGGTATGAGAAAATGGCATTAGCCAAAGAAAAACGAGGTTTATAGAACAAGAACTTCACTCGACTTCGTTGCTCGAAAAATAAACTTTTTCTACGAATAGGTCATAGTTTTTCATTTGTCAATGTCTGTATCAAAATATCTCAAAGGATTTTCATGTTGCTATACTGTAGAAAATTTCTTTTCTTTTGTAATCATACGTTCATAATCTTGCCTCTACATTCAAATCCGTACTGTTTATAACAAGTTTCAAGAAACAAGGACAACCTTATCTTGCTTCGAATTTGTCTATTCATTCTGAGCCATACACTTGCATTCTAATACATGACTTATAATACCATCTCTCTCCCTATAAAGTTTACATAATGCTAAAGTTCTGACCTCATCCATATTTACATTTATCCAGTCTTACGCAATGCTTGATTATTATTATTATTATTATTATTATTATTATTATTATTATTTAACAAAATGGTTGACGTAATTCTCAATATTTTGCAACACTTCCAGATGAGCGCGATATAAGAAAAGAAAAAACAGGGTTTAATAATATTTACCAATAGAGTACGTCTGTCTACTTTAAATTATGTTTTGTAAAAATGAATACAAAAATAAAGATATATAATCTTGGTACAAATGTCGCTTGCCTAGGGAAAAACAGTTGTACTAGAAATCAAAGCGTGAAAGTGAGTGATGCGCAGCCAGCTTAAATGGAATGCAAATGTCAGTCATATGATCAAGAGCGTACCCATATTAAAATTCTCTGTCAGTTAATTTGTTAGTAAGAGCAAGTAAACAAATAATATGTATATATAAAACAGAGGATGTCTCTGTGTGTCTTTCTGTCAGTGTGATACCATTTCATTCGAGATCCATCCAACAAACTTGGCACATACATTGAAAAATGCAAAAGGTAGGTTCATAGTGTAAAAGATTTTCAAATAATCAATAATCGATAAAGCCGATCAAAAATCTATAAATTCAACTTTTTTCATCCGATTTCGTTCAAACTCGATATGTAGGTTACTTACATTATGGTGAGCTCAATGATACCTCATTTTTATTTCTATACCACTGCATTTACCAAAAGAACGCGAAAAATAAAAAATCGATTTAAACACACATTTTAAACAAAACCCTAATACAAACTTTACTCAATTGCAGCCAACAAAACGTTGATTGTTTATCAGTCATTTAACTTGATAAATGATTCCACCCATATGGTGACAAACCGCGTAAATAGCGAAAAATGGCGATTTTTACTGGTTTATTTCTCATTTTTCATTGATCTTGCAACCAATTTTCATTAAAATTAACAATTGCTTTATAAATATATCCTCTTTTACATTCTTGGTAAAACACTGATAAATTGAATTTCAAAAACTCCAAAATAATTGTGGTCTGATGTGAGTTTTCATGTTGCTTTCATGTCGTCGGCTAATTTCGATTGAATAAATACAGACTATTTCTCTGCGTTAATTCAAAATGATTTTTAATGAAAGTAATTTAAAGTAATTGAAGAAGCTAAACTCTGTTACATCGAAACATAATGCTGTTTTTGCTCCATTCTAATATAAAGCTTTTTCTGATCAACAAGGCCGGTATGGCTGCTAGTTTAGTATAAATCGTATGCAATTCTCCAGTCATTTTCTTAATTCCTCGGGTAATAATGATGATTCCTCGGGGTGGGGACATTAGTAATTTGAATATTTAATTATCTTTATGGGCGTTAAAGGTTGAAAGGTCTGTAGATTCTGGATTTTTTTCACAATGTGTACATTAAGTTTTTCATCGTTGTTATAGTCTTTCGCGATAAAATGTTTTGCAAGTACTATTGATGTAGAATTGTTGTATTGGATGCCATAACTGAAAGCAAATTCCATCACAAATCTCATGAGAAAGTTTACCATTTCTTCAGAAGGTCGAAGATGTGCTGATTGCCATTTGATATACGCCACCGAATGAAACAAAAGTGACTTCATTTATGTCTCGGTCACACAAATGAAAAATCAAGCTAAATATTTAATGGTCACAGGTATTATATCCGACACAATAACACTATATCAACAGAACTCACGCAACATTATCTTGTTGTTTTGTTATTGTTGTTGTTGATGATGATGATGATGATGATGACTAGAACCTCAAATATTTTTTATTGCATGTGATTTTTTTAATACTCATAACTTTTAAAGATTTTACTTTGGAATATAATTATATTTTGAAATGAAGTCTCTTTTTGTTTAACCGTATAAAGAAAACCTCTAGTTGAAATTTTCCTAACCCGAAAACAAAGTCATCTGGAGGTCACAAACGTTAAACTTCAAAGAGTGTTTAATTAATTTAAAAGTCTTTAACAGAGTGTTCGTTTCTGTCATAATACGCGGGAGAGATATAATTATGGTCAGTTTATGCAAAACATTTCATAGTGTGGCAAAAGAAAGAGCGTTATATAAAAATGTCGCCGATCCAGAAGTTTTCTCCTAAATATACCATGATGGTTCAGTGGTGGAATTTAACAAAATATTTTGAAATACTCTGACACAAATGTTTCTATATTTCAAATAAAAATCCCGGTAAATATCTAGATTTCCAAATGATGTGTGAAATCACCCCCAAGATATCTGTCTATATTTCTGAGAGGAGGTATTATGTACACTACTTATGTAATTTGGACTATTGTCCTCATCTTTGTCGACATATTTATTACAACATTTTGGCCGATGTACGCTCCGGCCTTCTTCAGGTGGTTGGAATGTCGAACTGAACGCTTTATTTCACTCACTGGGGTAGACTGTTCTAGTTCCACGTGCCATGTCTAATGAATGTCAGTTATCAGTTATCTCCTGTTAATTCCCCTCTCCAAGTTCTCTCCACCGCCTTAACCAGGTATTGAACTCACTCTTTGGGTCATGTCCTGTCACTAACGCCTTTATCCACTGTGCCATGTCTCCTTGAGGACATCTCTTTATGAACTTCTGAACGTAATGCCTTCAGCTTCATTTTTTACCAGTGTTCATATTGCAATCTTTGCAGTTATCATTTCATGTTTTTACCAGAGCTCATATTGCAATTTTTTGATCGCTTTTCTCTGGCACTCCTTATTACTGGTTCCCATATTGTATTCATTTCTATGCTTGCTCGGCTCAGGAGAACAGTCTACCCCAGTGAGCGAAATAAAAGGTTCAGTGTAACATTCCATCCACCTGAAGAAGACCGGAGCGTACTACGGTCGAAACGTTGTAATAAATTTGGCTACAAAGACGACGACAATAGTCCAATTAATGTAAATAGTCACCCACAAGATATTTAAATTAAATTAGATGCAGCTTTCTATGATGAAGGTGATGTACAAATAATTTAAAATTCAGTAAGTACTTCGCTCAAATCAATTGATATTCCATTGGACTTATTTACGCCTTTTGCACGAAATAGCTTAAAATTCCAGATTAGCGAGTGTTTTCAGTTATATGAATTTATTCATAGATTTTATTTACTTATTCATGTCAAGTTTGTCACGAGACGTCATAGTTTCTATCTCGCACAAGCTTACGGTTCCTACTCGGACCTTTAAGATGTCCATTAGCACACTTTTCTTTATTAGTCGCCGTGGCATGCTAATATCAATCACTGGATCAGAGGCTATGAGTGGGTAGATTCAGGCTATTCCCTGAAACTTGATTTAGAAGCAAGCAACTTCAGTTTGAATTTGGTTTCTCGATTATTTTCTTTTTTTTTTTTTACAGTAAGCTTCACCCTGTACAAGGCCCGCGGCCACACTGGGTAGAGAATTAAGCTAAGGAGTGCAAGATAACCACTAAATCTAGACTTGAACAGGTTATGATTGTCGTGATCAGGAATACATCCTCTTGAGAGTCTATTCCATAGGGCAGTGGTTCATGGGGTGGGAAGCTGTTCGAGTGGATCTTACTTCTCGCCAATCAGTAACGGAATATATGTGGGTGATTTGATACAATGTAAGTGGCATGGCGGGTCCTAGCCGTGAAGGTCAGACCTAACGGAAGCAAGGAATTGTGGATCGCCCTCGTACTTTCTCTCGGCCACCTGCGAGAGAGAGTCTGGAAGGTACTTTTTCTCCAACATCGACTTGGAGACGCTTTTGAACTCCCTCAAGACAGGAAACAGCACTCCATTTTAGGCCGGATAAAATAAATATTTATAAAGGATAGCATGAGGAGTCAAGTACTTACTACAGTGATACAGGGAGCCGATCATTTTAACTGCATCTTTAGCGATGGATCGTATATATGAGTTTCACTTGAGGTCGGTGTGAGTTTGACACCCAATATTCTCTCAAGGCACGATAACGCTTAGTGGAGGCATCCGTTCATCGTGACTGGCGATAGTTTACGGGGAGGCACTGACTGCCGGTGATGGAATGTAACTAGTTCTCTACTGCTAAGCATTAACACGTTGGCTGCCAGAGGTCAGTTGCGAAATGCCAACTTTATAATAGCCAATTTAAGCAATGATATATTTTGTGAACTGATTTATAGTTTCAGCTGAAGTCTGACATTATTTTCACATTAAAAGTATCCCCGCAAATAAACTCGTTGGCATCCGCAGTTGAACATGGATCAGAAAATACCAAACCTGGCTACGGGTTATTTCGAACTCGTAGTCAGCACGAGATAACTCGTAGTCGGTGTCATTTATTACAACTGCCAATGTCAACTGCTTCACACTTACCTTTTTATGAAGTACTACATAAATGTTCAGAATATTTTACAATTAAAAAAAAATATTTGTCCTAATATGGATTTTCTAAAATATCGCCGGAAACAGTCCATTTGGAAGAATATGTAGAAATCTCCATAAAATGCTAACAAAAGTTAACAGCGAGTTCTTTTTAATTCAGTGTATTTTGGGGTATCACTTTGTATTATTATTATTATTATTATTATTATTATTATTATTATTATTTCATTTTCTTTGATTTATGTTGTGTACTCATTTTTCCGAGTCCCGACCAGAGACCTAAAGTCAGAAATGGCGTTATGACATTTTCCACCGAGCAATTACAACCCCCCACCCCCACCAAAAAAAACAACAAAAAACAAAAACAACAAAAATAAATATTTTACATAGATAAAACCCTTCGTAAGGTATGGGCTGTACTTGTGAGAACATTTTTTTTTATTTCGTTACGGCATAGGCTAACAGGAATCCCTTGAATAAATCCATTGGAATATTTTCCAACCAATCCGAGGACTCCAAATAAAACAGGGATTGTTGATGTTCTCATGTACCACATTTTTGAGATTTCGATTTCACGGTCGTTGTATTATTATTATTATTATTATTATTATTATTATTATTATTATTATTATAAATGCTCTCTCAGGTTGACTATGTGTACAGGAAAAATTGGTGTTGTCAAGCCCCTATCTGCAAATGCAATAACCCCAGAACTATAAAAAAATGAAAGAAAAGATAATGGAAATGTTGAAGCATTTCAAAAAGCTAAGAAAATAGAAAGAAAAAACAGAAGCCAAGTAAAGGTAACCTCCCCTGTAAATAAACAACGATATAGAAAATAAAGAATATAAAAGTACACATGAAGTTTACGTTTCTTTTCTCGTTTCCTTCAACAAGATTGAGACCGTACAAGCAGCAATCACGTGATGTGACGTAATCAGATTAGACTATCATTACGAGCCCGAGTTTTTACCTAAACCCTCTTTGGGGGCCTCGCTTCTCCCGAATTAATTATTCATTGCAGTTCATCATCGACCGGCGAAGGTGTATGAAGTGGGGGCAGCCGCTTTGGAAAAGAGCCTGGTGTCTTGGGCGTCCTGATAGATGTCTTCTGTCAGTAAGCTCCCTTTGTTCTGTCGCTGGGTTCGCGCCGCCTGCCAATGACGAATGGATTTTCAGACCGTCGCCATGTTGACCTAGATTTTGGCAACCGACATGGCCAGTGTATCCCAGTAACTTTCAAAATAGCCACTTAAAAACTTTTTTCCTCTTCCGTAGCTGACTTTCTTGGACATTTGGTTATTATTAGAGTATTTAAAGGAAATTTATGATTGTTATTTCTTTTTCATTAGTATGAATGTCTTTCTTATAGCAAATACTGGCATCTGCTTTCCTTTCTAGAGAAAATTTTTAACAAGATTTGTAACATTTTTAGCGCATATAGTCTCATTATTGCATTTCTTATGATATTTATCGAAATTATACACTATTTTCACAAATAATAATCCAGATTTTCCACAATTAGCAAAAAAATGAAGGTTAGCAATAAAAATATCTTTATTTGATTTATTTTTACTGTTTATCAACTATTTGTGGATTATCTAAATCCGAAATATATATTAGATTGTAAGAATTTCTTTTTGATTGAACAATGTATTGAGAATAATGATGATTATTTTGTCCTGCAATTTAACCCATAGCTGGGGGGATATGGATTCAGACCTTTGCTAATGGTACTTTTCTGGCAATAGATTTAATATCGTCACCATCCTAATGTGTTGCGATTTTATAGTAATGGACATAAAGACAAAATTAAAAGAATAAATTACTGATCCTTCGTCAAGGTTAATTATGGTTGTATCAGGGTTTTATTGTAATAAATGTAAAAATTTTAATGCTCTTAATATTATATAGTCTTTTTCCCATTTAATGCTAGTATTAATTGAGTAATTATTCATGTAAGCATTACAGGAATCGACAATTCTTTGGGATGTGCTCAATATTCTTTCGGTAAACGAGTCAGATTAGAGAATTAAGCAACTATTACTTGTGACGTCATAGGATACTAAATAAACTAATATATATAATGTAATGTAATGATTATAGATCATATTTAAACGACATACCTACGCTTAATTAGTTTCGTGGAGATGGAGCACGGGAGTCAGACACTTTTTAAATTGATATGTTTTAATATTGATGTAAATTACGTAATATTACACGACACCTTGCCCTATCCTTAAGATATTTAACACTGTATTCAACAAAATAAACAATGGCCGGTATTTGATTGGTATTTAATTCTATTTAAGTAATTAACTGTTTATAATGTACACACACATATAAATACACACACACACACGCACACACATATATGTGCATATATGCATAACATATATTTATGTTTGCGGGTTTGTTTGTGCATGCGTGTGCGTCTGTGTTTATGTATGCATGCTGTATGGTTACTGGAATCATGACTAAATCATTATGAGTTTCATTAGTGTTTGAAGATCGCAGCAGGCGTAAAACGGATAGTCACATGCAATATTTATACCTATGTCCACACTGTGTAGATGTAAAAACGCTCACTGATTGATATTAATCTCCACAAATATCGCAAATATGAAACAATCTTTCTCCTCCTATCTCTCTCTCTATCTATCTATCTATCTATCTATCTATCTACCTATCTATATATATATATATATATGTATGTATGTATACATATATATATATATATATATATATATATATATATATATATATATATATATATAGGGTGGGGAATGTGTGTGTGATTTCAACTGGAGAAAAATTTGATTAAATTGTAAATTTCTGAAATGACATTTGTATGTACTCCCAATGCATACACACATGCGCGCAGACATATAGATCTATCTATCTATCTATCTATCTATCTATCTATCTATCTATCTATATATATATATATATATATATATATATATATATATATAATGTTTCATTAAAACTACTGAAAAGGTAGTTCAGTTAAGTCTTTATTTAATTTTCTTCGTATTCTCATAACTCTTATAATAAAAGACTTAACCGCAGAAACTTGTTAGTAGTTTTTAATTCAACTTTTATAAAAGAGAGATTGCTGCACAAAGTCACAATAATATATATGTGTGTGTGGGTGTATGTAGTATATATATATATATATATATATATATATATATGTATGTAGTATATATATTATTTGTATATAAGTTAATGACAATGTTGTGAAAATATTGAGTTTTACTCGTTTTGTTGTGTATCAAATTCTCAAGTTTTCAAAGAAATTAATTATGGGAATGAAACACATGTAAAAATATTTTTTACAAAGGTTTTCTAATAAAACAATTAAAAGAAAAAATTTAATTCATTTAATTATTTGATTTTTGCACGATGTTCTAAATTAATGTCTGTCACCGTAAGAAACAGTGGCTACAATTTGCCATGTTATATGGCAGTACAACCTCTGACGCAAGAAAAATAATTTTTTTTCAAAATTTCGGCTGCTCTAAAAAGGAGTACAAAGAATCATTAAATGTTCAAAATATACTTTCATCCTTTATCTTAATAATAACATAAATATTTTGACGATAAAATCATGTTTTTATTACGTATGGAGCCTGTTTCCATCAGAGCAATATTGATTTTTATCGATTTCGAGAATGTACCTA
>OZ010576.1:134122602-134125102 GCA_963932145.1 Acanthosepion lycidas
TACCTATATTTTATCTATATAAACACTTCAGTTGTCTCAGTCTGTTTTTACAAATATAGCATAAAATGCACAATTGAATGTATTAGGTTGGTGCAAAAATAATGACGTAATAATGTCGTTTTTTGACGTTAAAGAATACGTCAAAAAACGACATTATTACGTCATTATTTTTGCACCAATCTAATAGATGGGTTTTTTTTTGACTAGCTGGGACCGATTGAAGATCTTCGTCGTTTAAGGATCATTTGAATTAATATGAATGCATTTATGTATGTATAAGTTAAAGAAAATGTAATAACGGATAGGTATTCTTGCAGATTATAACAAAAATCTGAAGACAAAGGACAAATTCTTCGAGTGATAATGTCATGTCAAATTCCCAAGGAACGAAATATTGTTTGCCTTGAAAATCACCATTCGAAAAGTGTTTTGAGATGGTACCGAACACCAAATACAAGTCACTATTTGAAAAAACACAACTTCCACAGAAAACGAGAAGGACTCTATTGCTAAGTAAATAAATCAATATAAAAATATACCCACATCCACATACCTACGTGCGAGTCAATTTGGCCGAGGCAAGGCATGTGAAGTTTCTCTCGATTTCTTAGAAGGACGGTCGGTATGGTTCACTCACGCTAAAACATCGAATTCATCTTTGTTAGGAATTTCGCCGCTAGGGGACAGAGTTCAAGCCCCGTATTTTTGAAAATCCATTTATTTACTTTTAGACATGTCTGCTGCTAATTAAGGGACATCGCTTCCAAATATCTGCTTCCCGATGCAGTCAAATACAGCACTTGTTTGAGTATCACAGCGGCTAATGAAGTTTTATGAGTTGCAATCCAAATATTTTTTCCTTCCTTGGATTCAAATTAGAATAAATATTTACTTGGACAGTCTAAGTCGTACACGAGGATTTTGTGAAACAGAAAGCAAAGATTGAAATAACTATCGATGGCTAAAAGGTTCTCATTTTAGATTATTGCATTACGATTCTTTATCAGGAACAAAGCAAGAAGAGCGTTTTGCCCAATAAGAATCAAACTAACTTCAATATATTTTACAAGATTACATAAGTAATATGTTCACAGTAATGGGAGACATTTTCTTTTCCGTATCCGTATCCGTATCCGTATGAGTTTAGTTCTGATAAATTATGATTATGTTATAGATAAAAACAAATACACTAAAGTAAAATTATAACTTGATTTAATAGTAAATACAAATTTAAACATTTTCGCAAATACTAGGAATGTTTTATAAATATTTAATCATATATTTTAATTCTTTGTCTCAGTCTTTTTGTCTTAAACGCAGTAATCGTTAAAATACAATTTTGGTTATTTACTGTCAGGAATTATTGATTTATTCTGAATGTAAGTAAATATTGAATGGAAGATCAAATATTATTGGGGAATTTGGTTAACAAATCTTACATTTGTTAACAAAGAACACTTAATCATCTATACATGCACACACGCGCATTTGTATTTGGGCAACAATCATTCTTTCATAAAAGTTACCTTAAAAACAACTGAAAACTTACTGTGGTTAAGTTTTGCAGTTAAATTTTCTTTTCTTATTATAATTTTCTTCTTTTCTGGACATAAATTATGAAGAAATTGTCCGCGTATAATTTTAGCCATTACGCGGATGATTTTATTTATACTTTTAACAGAATATATGAGTTTCTGCAGAATTTATCTTTGGAAAAGCAGAAAATAACCCAAGAAGAATTAAATAAGAACTCAACCGCAGTGCCTTTTCAGCCGTTAATGAAACTTGCATATATATATATATATATATATATATATATATATATATATTATAACAATAAAATGTTAGACTTATTTTACTTTTCATGATTGAAATAAAAGTGAAAAATAAAATGAAAACAGTCCACCAGTTTCCAAACTGTGCCGCTAACTTTAGCCGTGACTCGTTTACCATCTTGAATCGTGTTCGCTCTATATTGCAGATAAAGGTGTTAGAACCAATTTACGTTCGATCTAGACAGACATCCCTCTGTAAACATAGGGAGTGGCAGTTAGGTCTAAAGGTGATTTCAATTTAAATATTATTCCGCCTTCCTTAATATTGCATATTGCTTTTATATTTTATTTTTATGCTAATACAGCTCTGTTGAGTGGTTGTGAAACATGTCGGATGTATTTGTTTTATTTTTCACTTTTCTTTTTAACCCTGAAAAGTAAAATAAGTTTAACCTTATTTATTGCCATAATAAAATTTCTGTACCGCGCAGAAAATTATGAAATATATGAATACACACACACATACATATATATATTATATATAGATAGAAAGATAGACAGATAGAAAGAGAGAGAGAGAGGGGGAAAGACAGACAGAAAAGCACTGTGTATGGAATAATCAAAACTGCATTATGATTGTAAGTTTCACCATGGCGTCCGAGTGATTGACATTGGTTATTTTGTATGTCCAGGCTGTACATATTGATACTGATAATTTATCTTCA
>OZ010576.1:134127602-134172602 GCA_963932145.1 Acanthosepion lycidas
ATATTATCTTAACCAATGCACTCTAATGACAAATAAAATAAAAAGGCAATTAAAAGCGTAATTCACCGAAACATATTATTCAATGACCAGAACAAACAAGTAAGATTTATCATCTACGATGAAAAACTGAAGATATTTGATCTAATTATTATCCACAACACGTGACAACAGGACCCTTCCCTCCACCCCGTGTATAAATATGAATTTTTATGAATTCTTTGAATGCCATCTACAATATTACTAATAAAAGAAACAATTCAAAGAATTCTTACATTATGCACATATATACTTTCTATATACATATATACTTTCTATATACTTTACTCTCTCGCAGACTGAAATGTCACCTGTCGAAACTCAGAGCACATATCGATCAGTATATCATGAACGCTCAAAATGCAACTATGAATACCGACAAATATTAGTGGATAAAATACCAAAATACTCTACAGTCCAGAATGCAAGGAAAGGTTGAAAACACTATTATTACACAAAACAAATAGCCCACATTCAATAAATTATGTTTGTTTGTTTGTTTGTTTGGGTTTTATAGCATATCAACCACTGTGGGTTATTTAATGCCAAATCCAGTTTATATGAATTTTAAATGCCTATTTTGTATGGAATAAAAAACGTAGAGCTGGCAACATTATTGTTTAATAAAAACGTATAGCTGGCAACATTATTGTTTAAAAAAAACGTATAGCTGGCAACATTATTGTTTTTCTACAAAAAAAAAACTTAGAGCTGGTAACATTATTGTTTCAAAAACTTAGAGCTGGCAATATTATTGTTTCAAAAACTTAGAGCTGGCAACATTATTGTTTCAAAAACTTAGAGCTGGCAACATTATTGTTTCAAAAACTTAGAGCTGGCAATATTATTGTTTCAAAAACTTAGAGCTGGCAACATTATTTTTCTGAAAACATTATCTGAGACCTTGCTGTTGGATGCATTTTATCGCCATACCCAGGACGCGGATGTAGCTTACCGCCATACCCAGGACGCGGATGTAGTTTACCGTCATACCCAGGACGTGAGCAAAACCTGGAAAACTAGCAGTTCACTATTTACCCATAGCTGGGACCCTAACAGGTGCTACCACCCCGGGTCAAGGTGGACCTGGGAACACCAGCAATTAAGAGGTGGTTCCACGCTCCTCAAAACCTCCAGATCAGAGGCCTTGCTGTTGGATGCAATTTAACGTCATACCCAGGACGCCTCATTAGGGGGGGGGGGGTCTTACCCCTCTACAGAGGTGCAGTCGGCGTATTCTAAAGCCCCAGCCGACAGGGCCGTCAATAAATTATAATTCACCACATAAGAAGTTAACTTGAAGTGCACATAATACATTTAATGTGAACATATGCTATATTAGTATAAAAATACCAAAAAATAAATACAGAATCAGAAAAGTAATTAAGAAAAATGAATTATATGTAATAAATAGCATTGTTTTTGTACGGCCTCGTTCCTAATAATCGTTACATATGAGGTCACGTCAGACTATTTCAAACTTACCGCTTTTCAACGAATGACTTTACCCCACAAACTTAAAAATGACAGTGATACTCAAAATTACTTGAAACTTTAGAGACTTTATCCACAACTCCGAGCACAATACTCAACACCTAATTCGAAAATTGGAAATTTACAATTTGCGTGTGTGTATATTATATATATATATATATATAAAGTGAACATTGAAGTCAACACTCAGAGGCGACTGGCTGGTTTATGCTGGAGGCAATCGTCAGGCGGCCTGACGATTGCGTCCAGCAGGAAACAGCTTGTTGCCTCTGAGTGTTGACATCAATGTTCACTTTTATATATATATTTACATACGCTCTATCTCTGATATTGAGCACTTTACCCTATAAATATAACACACCATATATATATATGGCCAAAATATCCCTTTAAGTCATGCTATATTAATGAGGAAAAGTACTCAATATCAGAGATAAAGCGCATGGACATATAAAAGTGAACACTGACGTCAGCCCCAAGCGGCGACGCCCTTTTTTATGCTTGAACGCAATATTCAGTCTACGTGTTGTTCACTATTTATATATGCTGGTCAGTAGTGGATATAGGCAGTAAGGTCTATTTCATTATCGTAACGAGTATAGCGTGGACGTTATCGATTATTTTTCAAATGTTTCTAGAGGCTATTGAATAAAAATTACTCCGGATCCGAATCCTTTTATTTATAGAAATTATATAATGTTGTTTTTTTTTTTTAACTTTTTACTCATTATTTATAATAGATTACTTCATTACCTGTTGTTAATTATTATTACTAAATTAACTTTTTTTTCTTGTGTACATTCGTAGTTTGTTATTTTTCTATTATTTAATAACTTTACCTATTTATTTAGAATTTTTCTTTATTTTATTTTTTCTCGGGGTTGGTTATCTTATCTTATTTGTTTAGTTTAATCTATTGGTTTTGTCAAAGTATGTTACAATTTCTGCGTTGTATATATGAAATCTACTCCTTTTAGGTTTGTTTTTTAAGTGTATTTCGAAACCCATACTTTAAAAATATATGATTATGCTTCTTATTTTATCTGTATTATCTCTGTTACAGTTCCTTTGTGCTATTGGAACGTTATTCAAATGAAAGAAGGGGCATTTTATATTACAGTGGGAAGTTCCGATGGTTCAAAATCCCGCGAACTTATAGGTTTACGCTTACTATATGAAGGAAGTAAAATCATCGATAAAATTATATAGGTCTCTACATCAACAACAGCCACATTTACGACATACTAGAAAAATTATCAAGAATAAAATACACATAAATATCTATCCATCTTAATAAATTAAATGCTGCAAAATACACTGATTATATATATGTGTGTGTGTGTGTGTGTGTGTGTGTGTTTGCATGAGATAGAGATATAGAGACAATGAGAGAAAAGTGTGACTATCGTTATGTATTTGTTCGAATAAAATAACATTAATGCAATTATTGGTTCACCACAGTGTAATTATTATTATGGGAAAAGCGATTTAATTTGAAAGCGGATTATAGCGGATTATATGTAAACTGCCCCCTCACGATACATATATTCCACTGTTCTCCAATAAGTTATCGTCATTCTATACGGAAAGAAACATTTCTGTCGGTAAAAGAAAATTAAATGAATCACAGAATTTGCAATTTTTTTAATCTTTAATTTATATCAACAATTTTCAACACAGATTCGTTGCATCGGAAATCCCCATGAAGAATTGCCACAGTTCTGGATTTAAGTGTTACTGTTAGGATGTATGAAATAAATGCATTGATTCTGCAATGTCAATTTTAGAAGCGAATATCCTTTAGAATTACATTCATATAATTTTCGTACCGAAATTAAATCAAGTGTTACTGGTAGTTATACATATAATATAAATGCCTTGCAAATGATTTTATAATAGAAAATATTACTTATAATTTTACTAAAGTTGCATTGTTTTGATTTGCTATAGAAATCCACGAACATCAGGTTAAAGAACGATCAGTTGTTTGGAATTAAATCACTCGTTACTGACAGATTATGACTTTTATATGTATTGCTGTTCATAAATATTTACATTTTGTTTAGTACACAAAATGTTTAGAAACTTATTTCTCTTACGAAAGCGATGCAAATGTGTTTTTTTTTATTATTTCTACGATTCCATACTTCCAAAATCATCATTAAAAATAAAGTATTTTTTTTATTTTGTTTTATAACGATTTTCTTCACTTCGAATCTTATTCACTTCAGCAAATGGGTATCTATTGCCGCCTCACCTGGATCAGTCTCATTAATCATAACTCAACATTTAGAAATACGGGGCGTTTTTTGTAAGTGGAACTACGAACCACGAGTAAAAATCATCACTTATTCGCCGGAGAAACTGTTAAACATCATCAATTTGTCATACACCGCTTGCTCGTCGCTTTGCCTCTTATTTTTCTCCTCTTTTTCGTTTGCTCTTTCCGCTTTTGTTTCTTTTTTCATTGTTACTTTATCTTCTGTCACTCGTTGTAGATTTATCGAGTGAATGCTAACAGAAAATCGCACCTGAACACTGATGCGTATGCTTGCACGATTCTCAGACGTACGGACATGATTTCATAGCTCGTCAACAACTCAATGTACCAAATGAGACAACACACACACACACACTTTATTATTCCTAGCAGAATTCTAATGTTTAGAGAAAATTATTAAAGCTCTGTCGGATTATTAAAGGTTTGTCTTTTGTTTTGTTTTTTTCGCAGAAGACAGTAGGTCCATGTAGTTCTTGCGTTCTGGTTGAGTGGGTGGGGTTTTTTTCCGATCTCAGATTCGTGCTCAGATCGAATGTTCGAACATAGGAATGCTGATTTTCAGGAAGAGAATCGGGAATGCTTGGAAGATTGGCAGTACGTTGTATTCAAACGCACCTATCACGTTCCTTGTAGATTTCTTTTACAATTCCCAACTGAGTTAAACTTTGTCAATGCCATTACAACTAAAAAAATCTCGTAAAACCACTTTAGAATCTGGTTTTTGGTCATGAAAATACTGATTTTCGAATATGTGTGAGGCAGAGAACATTTCAGCACCTCCTCGTAAATGAGTATAAATTATACTATTTGCTTCTTTTATAAATTCTTATGTTTAGACCGTATGGGATATAAAAACTTCGACGCCATCTTTTTGCTATGTACATTGAAAGAAATGTATTTACACCAACTACTTCTGAATATGGAAAATGATATTTTCAATTTGTGAATGCATTTCTTTGTGAAAAGAAAATTCGAAAAAAATGACTAAATTATAATTTGTATGTATTACTGTGTTTATGAAGTATTATATAACAGGAAAATGATAGAAAATATTAGGGGGATTTGAATAATCATAAGTAATTAATCGAGGGTAGAAGAATCTTCAAAAGAATGCAGAAAACACTGGACAACCGTTTCGTACTATCTTAGGAATCATCAGCAGTGCCCATTCACAACCGAGAATCGAACCAGGACCGATACGATACCCACTGGACCAACGGATTTCGGTGATGAAGAGGTAAGTAACTAGACTCGATATAGCACCCCTCTTCACAAATTCCGCAGTGTAACTCATCCAAGTATACTTGGTCCAATGGATTGTGGCCCCATAAGTCACGTATTCTATCCCCAAGCCGCTCCAACCGGAGCATTAGAACCCAGTTCAAGCAAAGATATGCAAGTGATAGAAAAATATAATTAGATAGTGAAGAGTGGCCCTATATAGAGTCTAGTTAATTACCTTTTCGTTACCGAGACCCGTTGGCCCAGTGCGTATGACGCCTGCGTCGTATCGTAACGGTTCGGTTTTGATTCTCGGCGGTTGATGCGCATGTCTGATGAATCCCAAAATAGGATGTATGCTTTCTGCATTCTGCTGACGATTCTTTTAGACTCGATGAATTACTTAATTATAATAGAAAAAGTTCGAATTTCCCAAAATTCAAGATCACAAATGTCAGCTATATTAATAAAAGCTAGCAGGATCCATGGAAGTTTTATGAGTGCTAACAAGAATCCATCGTATCTCATCTTTCAATTTCTTTCTTGCCGTTTATCTGCTTCTCTCACTCTTTCACTTATCACTTCTAATTATCATTGCCCGCTCATATTTTTAAAATTTAAAATTTACATAAACATGGATGAGTTTCATATACAAATTTGAAAACATAAATTTTTCATATTGCATCTACAAGTATAAAATTATTACTCAATCTCTGCGAATTTAAACTCTATGTAATGGTATATTTACTGTAATCAGATGAACTCCAGTTAGAGAAAAGATGAGAAAGTAATAAAAAAAATATAATTCATAGATATACAACTCATGTAGACAGGAAACAAATCGACTATGATTCATCATATGCTACAAAAAATGTAAAATTCTAGACTTCCTAACTATCAGACTAATTGGCGAAATACTCGTGTTGTATTTCAGTTCGCTGATCAAAAGGGAATTGTACAAACGATTATTAATCAATTATACAAATCAATTTCATATGCATGAACGAGCATTTCTCTTAGAGTAAAAGAAAACAATCCAGACCAGAAAATCAGTTTTGTGAAGAAGGATGTATAAAAATCGGTTATAGGAGAGGTTTCCCATTTCTAGCTGGACACACGGTGAATCTAAAAGAAAGCTAATAACTATATAAGTTTCAGGACCTCAACCAGAAATTAGAAGAAACTGCAAACCATAACAATTACAATAGTACCAATCGTTTTTGGAGCACTTTGAACAATCCCCACAAAGTCTTGTGGATTTGGAAGTCAACAAGACAATGACACAACTGAAAACCGCTAAGGTCTAACATTATATGAATAAAAACTCAAAAGTGGCCGTTTTTAAGGTTCGCAAAAATAAACAGTCTAAGTAGATACGATAATATATTTTACGCTATACTATACGTAGAAAAACGTCTTAAATAAAGATTGTATTTGCAAAATAACTCCTGATCAGGTTAATTCGTATCGCTAAAAGGCGTAAAATCGACGTATGGTCTATTTCTGTAGGTTACTTAAGGAGTTTAGGGGTTTGCGCTCTTTGAAGTAGACATTCACAGTAAATCGATCCAACCGGAAGCAAACAACCTCTAAAATCGGTTTATAACACAGCTATACGTATATACGAAATATTACATAGTTAGGAGTTCTTAGTATCCTATAAAACCCGACGAAATGAAGAAATCCTCAAGAAGGGTATTTTTAAAATTTACGCTAGTGTTGTACACAAGCAAATTAGACCGTATCCTAAGATACATTATGCCGAATTAATGACGTAATGAATTAAGCTATTGTTTAATCAAAATAAAAGAATAGGGCTTCGTATTTAAATAATTAAAAACTTTAAATTTTGGAGTTTCTTCTTTCTGACCCCATTTTTTTATCATTTTAACAACTGCATACGATTTAATTAATACATTCAAATCAATTATATGCCATTGCTTTTAATTTGTGCTAAAAAAATTATCTCATTTTTTATTTTATTTTACGTTTATCAATCGGAATCAAGGCGAACCATAACCTAGGCCTGGCAACCACTAGTGTCTACGACTGGCGGCGGACATGTGGAGACGTTAATTACTACTAAATAACAATTACGGAGAACACATTTACCAAGGAAGTTGTCAGTAATCTCTGGTAATTAGTTAATTAGCAAATATACATAATATTATGGAGCAGATTATAATTATTCACTTATTTTCATAAATGCAAATGTACAAAGACGAAACAAAAATAACCTCTAGCATAAAATGAAAAACATCAGTTTATTCAGCATAAATTAGAGACATTTTTAGATGATATTACAAAAATAATGAGATATTTTTTATACCAATTGATTACAAAAATATAATTGTATAATACAATCAGAAAGCATTTTCAGTATTTTAAAAAATGTCTGAAACTTGTTCACAAAAAAACGAATTTCAGAGAAAAAATAATTTTTATAATCTTTAAAAATTTATTGTGATTTTTGTTACATGGATAATTTGTTTCATAGCCGATGAAGAAAATAATTATTTCGCTATGATACAATAGTAAGTATTACCAGTTCACATAGTTTTAATAATTAAAATCAATTTAATTTAACAAAACACAAAATTAATTAACAGGATAATTTGGGAAGTTCGCCAATTAAATATATTTTAAAAAGGAGGAAACCAAAATGAAAACATCTGGTAAATATTTCTTTGAATCGATAAGTATATCCCTTTAATGCAGCTTCATGAACATGAATTTTTAATGCTAATTTTGTCGTCTTAAACACAATTGCATAAATATTTTTATCTTATAAATAATATTTTAAGATAATTTCAAAACTTTTAGTTTTACTTCTTGAGTTGCCTTAGGGGAATCAAACAATAATTTTTGAAAAATGTATTTGGAAATATAATGCTATGCTTTTTTGGCTTTTTTTTTTTTTTTTTTTTTTTTTGCATATTGAAATGATGCATGTCAAAAACTAACAAAAAGATTTTTGTCACATGTTTTCAGTTTAACAACACCAACAATTATAAAACCGACAAACGCCTACTGGAATGTGGTATCAAGTGGAATTTTTAAATTACCACAATTAATTCATTTAACAAATGACAATATTCTTGAAAATAAAAACGAGTATTACTTAATATTTCATCTTCTGGCGGACAACCTTTTCTTGTAACATAGCCTGCTATATACAAAAGTGATAGTTTTATATCTTTAGGGATCCAAGTTTCAAGGTCTGGAACGTTATCAAATGTTTGTATCAAATCTCACCCACATTTTGTGCAATTATGGGTGGGATAAAAATTGTATTCATTGACATGAATATTTAATTGAATAAGTAGTTTAGTACTTACAATGATTTTTCTTTATATTTTGATCTGTTATAAAATATGCACCTCCAGAACTTTAATTTTCCAAATTGATTTTCTGAATAGTCTATGTTAAATTGACCAAGCATAGCAAAGTTTAACCCATTGTTTAGGAAATATTTACAAGCATGAATTAAGCCATTGCATGAATTGCTAGTATCTTGTGTAAAAGATTCCAGTCTTGTTCGCTGCTTTCCTTCAATTCGTTTTGTCATTTTACCAAAATTAGAAACAAATAACAGATGTTCATCATTTAAATCTAATATCATCTTTTTCAGCGGATTATTTTTCTCAGTGTCATTTCATTACAAAACTTTAGAACTTTTTCAATGAAATTAACGGTTTCTTCAGCATCTTCCCTATTTAATCATGGCTGTGTTTTAAAGTTGGCTGCTGTTTGAAGTCAAAAAACCTTTTAAATATTGGCAAACATTTTGACGCTCAACAGGTTGTGGGTAAATATTAGCATTAGTTCTTGCTCAGTTTTGGCAGCTTAACAAATTGACTGTTTTTTATATTCAAGAAGACCTTTTACAGTTTCCCATTTAATTGTTCGATTGCATCAGCAATATATAAAACATATATAAAATTTGCCTCTAATTTTACAACTAATTTTATAAATTTTAAGTAATATTTTTGGTCGACCATTTAAACATTTTGCCATGATGGACAATACTGTTTTGACTAATCACTCAGGATTTCTAGCCAAACCTAATAAATTTCGTCTATAATATTATAAAGCAAATTTGATATACACGTCATCAACTAAAAGAATACACTATTCGGATTTTCAGAGATTTTACTAAACATATCACCAAGAAAATTAATAAATCACTTAATTTTGAGGATTTTATATTAAAGCTGATGCTTTTCTCACACTGGGTACCATAAAATAATCCGGAGGTCTGTCATATAATGATCTAAATGTATCAGAATATTCAAATTCACTGATAGGTATACTAGAATCATAATATTTCGTTCCAATCTTTGGTGTTGACACAGTATTAATATGCTCTTTTAATTTTTTCCTATTATCAATTTTTTTTAATTTACCAAGATAACAAATTGCTTCCTTCATTCGTGAACAGTGCTGAAACATTGATATTCGACTTTTTGAAAGAGAAAAAAAAATTGTATATACATTAGACTGTTAAAATTCAAATCTGAATTTTTCAAAATTTTAATTAAAAATAGCGGACATTATTTACATTGTTCGGACTAATGTCCTCATCTTTGTCGCCATATTTTTCATAAAATTTCAGCCATTGTACGCTCCAGCCTTCTTCAGGTTGTTCGGATGTCGAACTGAACCCTTTATTTCGCTCACTGGAGTAGACTGTTCTAGTACCACATGCCATGTCTAATGGATATCAGTAATCAGTTATCTCCTGTTAATTCCCCTCTCCAATTTCTCCACTGCTTAAACCAGGTATTAAACTCACACTCTTTGGGTTCTGTCACTGGATCTAACCAACGCCTTTATCCACTGTGCCATGTGTCCTTGAGGACATCTGGGTATAAATTTCTGAGTATTATAAACCAAATGTCTGCAGCAACATTTTTTTTTACCAGTGCTCATATTCCAATTTTTTCTGTTATCATTTCATGTTTTTACCAGAACTCATATTGCATTTTTGTTGTTGTTATCGCTTTTCTCTGACACTCCTTATTACTGGTTCTCATACTGTACTCATTTCTATGCTTGGTCGGCTCAGGAGATTTTTGTGGATAAGGATATGTGCTGATTCCTTAAGTTTACAAATTTTCCAATGATGTGCTTTGTCTATGATCTCAACCTGATCCCACAGTGGACGATGATCTCACTTTTCTCTCCATATGTGGTCAACCACGCCTGATCTTTCCACTTTCCCTCGTGTTACTGCTTTCTAGTCTTCTTAAAGCCTTACCATAAGGGGACGGTCTGTTCCCCCCTTATATTTCTTTCCGCAGCTGCCCGGAATAGCGTACACAAAGTCTTTAGTCATGTTCTCCTCTATAGGGGCCTTACTAAGGAGAGATATCTGCGTAGTGTCGTCCATCTTTTTAACATTCCAACCACTTGAAGAAGACCGGAGTGTACAACAGCCGAAACGTTGTGATAAATATGGCGACAAATATGAGGACAATAGTCCGAATAATGTATGTTATGTACATAATACCTCATCTCAGAAATATAGACAGATACTGAAAAAATTTGGAATATCTCCAGTGAAAAAATCAACCGACTGTATGAACAGTGGATTGTTTGATTTATAGTATATAAATCATGTTGACAAATATTCAGATACAAATTTTCAAAAGTGAACATTTTGTATTTTGTATAAACTGTGTTCACTCATCATTTTGCACATTTCGCACAGAAGAAGTTTTATTTGTTGTACTTAGTTTTCGTTAGTGACTAAGTAACACTTGATGGCAAATGATCAAATACTGATGGTGGGTTTCTGGGTCGTACTTTTCACAAACAATAATGTTTGTTTTGCTCAGCCTATTGTTAAGGCCGTTAACAATACTTGTCGCTCATTCTGGTATAGAGGAAGACGAAATACACAAAACTTATTTGTTCATCATAGTTACATGATCAATCACCTGTTCTTCAAGATTTGATTTTAAGAATGGTGGTAACATAATTTAGATTCACTGAATGTAATTATGACATTAATTTTCTTACGAAATTCTTAAGAGGCATTTTCCATTAATGTAGCAATGGAAAACAATATTTTTCTTCTATTGCGGAGAAGTGGATCACACCTCTCCACCTCTTCCGATGTAAATATATTATTTTGAACATTTAAAAAAAAAATTGTTTTCAATTTACTTACTATTATCCAGGTTTTTTATTCAATAGTTTAAGATTTACGAAAGGGTCTAGTTCACTATATAGAATTAACGTAAATCGATCACCAACTTTACTATCTGTGTTATGAAAAAATAGGGTTACTTTCGCCTTGCGCCGTCTTTAAGGGATTACGTGATTGCAAAGGAATTCTAAATTGTTTCACTGGCCAGTGTCCATTTTATTTTGAGTTTACATAATGAACAGAACCTCCCACATTAACATTTTGGGGTTTAATATTTTATGGGGGTGAAAATCAATTACCTCCCCCGACATATAAATTACAAATATCTAAACAAAATTAACCAGCTTAATATTTTTACAATCTTTCTTTTAAAAATTTCTGTACAATTTTAAACAAAATTATTTTTTACATTATTAGAAACAATGCTAATAAATTTCAGCATGGATTCTTTGTAAATACTCGTAAATAGTAAATTTTAAAAAAAAAATTAAGTCAATATGTTTGTTGTTATCAATAATAATATCATAGAAAAAAATGTTAAATTTCTGAAATGAGTAGCCATGGTGAAATGAACAGTCCAAGAAACAGATCTGACAAGTTTGTGATAACAAGAGAAAGAAAAGAAAGTAACAAGGCAAAAAGAATATAAACCAAGCAAAAAATATGTGTACGACAAATCAACAGTTATATGGCAAAAAGTTCACAAAACAAAAATTGGCGTTGATACAGAAAAGCAAATTCGGACAAGTGAACGTAGCGTTCTGACTCCAAGACAAGGCAGATCAGGACTGAGTCATATGAAACGGCAAATATGACTATTTTATTAGATAAGAAAAATCCCAGCATGCATTTATGCGTTTCTGCCTATAAAAGGGTAGAGCGTGTGTTCTGCAGTCATTGCAACAAAGTTTGAGACCAATAAAATGTTTATTCATTTTTTTTCAAATGAGCGATTTTTTTTTATTGTACTTTAGGAAATTTAACATTGCAAAAAGTTACATTCATTGTTTTGTTTTCTTACAAGGACGGTATCATCATACTTCACGTGTTATAATGAAAACGCAAATTATTCCTTAAAAATGATTTTTGTAATCAAGATAGTCGTTATAATAAAAAATAATAGCATAAAAAAAAAGAATAAATTAATATTCTATGATAAAATTTTTAATAATGACTTTTTCTGAATTTAGCTGTTTAAAATAATTGCAAAATATCTTAAAAAGAGAAAGATGATATTTACAATAGAATGAAAATTATATTTTTTGGTATGTATTTAAGAATAGTTGTAAAATATTAATACATTTATTGAATTTAAATTTTAATATTAATTATGTGATAAATTCTTTAAATGTATTTTTTTCATTAATTTCACAGTGAAAATCAGTACATTACATTTTTAATGTCTTCTATTTATTTACGAAGAATAGAAAAATACAACAAGCTTTTTAAAAAAAGAAAAGACATGTTTGCTCTGTTAAAGAAAAACATAATTTACTCATTATAAATAATTTTATACTTAATATGTTCATTGTTGAAGAACAATAGTACAGAGAAGTAAATATTAAGTTGAAATTAACTTTATGAATTCTTAATGACACTTGTGAATTTCGCACCGAAAATTTTGTTTAAAGATAAAATATGAAAGTTCAAATAAAATAATATTTTATTTACATCAGTATCGTAAATAATAAACATAAGTTAATTCTAATGTAAAAAGTAAAGATTTATTTAAAACAAATTAATTTCTTAATCCAATTCCAATAAAAAAACTTTCACGGGTTAACTGTTCACCCCCAGTTAATCACAGGTCTAAACATGATCTAGAGCAAGGGTCGGCAACCTACGGCCGGCGGGCCGGATCCGGCACGCGAAGGCATTTTTACCGGCCCGCGAGCCTGATTACCAATGACTATTTTTAACATGAGAGATGACCTTCAAATGAAATTTTTTATATGTCATTTTCCATAGAAAGTGTACACATCTCAATGCATTAAAAATATTAGACTATCTGCCAGTTATCTTTCATGAGACTTATTTTACCAAGTTGCGTTGCCTACGTTTAATGTCAACTAATGGATACATATTTGTTATGACCCTTGGCTACATTAAAAGATAACAGAAGAGAAAGGAACGATAAAGTGAAAGAGGCCAGGGAGGGACTGACATGTGAGGTAGCAGAAATCTAAAGACAGTTAAACATACGCGCATTATACATACATGCCTCATGAATGTGTGGATGAACCGCATGTATACGTACGTAAGCGTATATGTTTGCAACTATTTGTACTCGTATGTATGGGTATATGTGCTTCGTTTTTGCTTGATGTGTGTGTGTGTGCGTGGTTCGTTTGTGGAACAATTTTCAATAACAGTTTCAAATCTACACGTCATAATTTCATCCATTTCACTTCGGTTGATTTTTTTTCACTTTGAAGTATTTTGACGATCCTTGAGGAAAAGTAATTTTTGTTAGGTGTTTTTTAATTTTAGATTTTCTTTTGTTTTTCTGATTTCTCAATGTTTATTTTCATTATGGTTTTAAATATTTAGGTTGATAGGGGTCTGCATAAGTAATTTTCCTTGATTTTTCATTAATGACCTTCGTCCGCCCCGCCACCCGTCATTATAACACGATCCGGCCCGCGGGGTCGAATGAGTGCCGTCCCCTGATCTAGAGGTCAGGGGGTTAGAGATCGCTTTGGTCCGAATAAATTGATTTATTTTTTATTTTATTTTATTTTATTTATTTTTTTTTAATTAATAAATAAAAACAAATTGCGATATAAATTGATCATATTTTCAAATGAGTCAATTATAAATTAAATAATAAATATATAAAAAAACTGAAGCTGTATATTAATTATTTTTGAATTCCACAGTTGCCTGGATTTTATTTTCAGATAATCTGAATCAGAAACCGCAAACTGAAATCAAATATTTGTTATTCAAAAAGATAATCTGTCCTAAACAAATGCTCCGATCATCTAATGAAAAATGGATCACAAGGCATAGTCCAGATAACGAAAAAGCAGATTATGGAATTCAGCATTTCCGACTCTTGGAGTTTGTAAAAGATGTTAGGTTCTACGAGTCGTACTTTCAATCTGGCCAGAGAATACTTGTAACTGAACTGACAACACCAGTTAACAAAATAGCTCGTTTCTGTTCACGTAAACCACGAAATATACAGAGGTACAACATCCAAAACTTTAAAAATGAAAGGGTGAGGTCAAAATTCTGTGATAAACTAGAAAGCAAATTGATGTCCTTAATTCTTGACCCAAACAACATAAAGGAATCAAATAATGATATCATATCTACATTAGCCAAAGCACGTAAGACCATTCCATGAATGCATGGAGGGAAAATATCCTCATATTCAACGGCAATCCTGTGTTGTAAAGATTGATACTAGAAAGAAACAAACAGAAGAGAAAAAATGAAATAGAAAATACTACATAAATAATGAAGACAATCAGAATAAAACTCAGAGAAAATGAGAAAAGTTAAAAATCACAATAACATCATACAATCAAAAGCAACATAGAAGAAATGCCCTGGTATATGAAAAAAAACAAAAAACAATTTGAATCACATTTCAACTCTGACCATACTAATATAAAGATCTTAACGAATAGAATATATAGCAACATACATGCAATAAATACAAACTGTGTCTCGGAGTATAAACAATAATGAACCTATAGATGATTGAAATTAAGAAAGCTATTAAAATCTATTAAAAATTATAGAATAATAAATCATCACTTGACATTGAAGCTGATCTTTTGAAAATACGGAGGTTAACTGAAAAGTTCATAGTCGGACAATGTAACCAAATTAGGTTTATTTTTCAAAATAGTTCCCTTTGCGGTTCACATATTTCTTCCAATAAGGTTGAGGTGCTTCCATCTCATTGGTGAAGAAACTTTCATCCTGTTGGTCAAAAAATCATCAAAAGCAGATATGACGTCATCATCACTACGATACTGTTTCCCAGCCAAGTGTTTTTCATGTTAGAGAATAGTTAGTTGATGGGGTCAAATTAGGAATTTATGGATGATGATCAACGAGTTCAAAGTCAGTCACACACAGCAGTCATTGTTCTGATGAAAACATTCCGTCAGGATTTCTGTTCCTTTGATCTTGATAGTGTTTCATAACTGCTTCATCAAGTTGGCATAGAACTTTATATTGACGTTGTCGCCTTTTTTAAGATAATAAACACAATGCCTTTTGCATCCCCTCAAAAGATAAGAAAAGCTGAGGCCATCGACTTCACTGAAGATGAAACGACCTTCGCCTTCTTTGGAGAATATGAATACTGGGCGGGGGTGGGGGTCAATGCATGGTTTGTGTCTTCGTCTCTGACTGAAAGTGATGAACCTAACACTTATTATTTTAGAAGACGTTCAAAGATGGATCTGCCTCAAACATTGTCTGATTTTCTGTGATGGAATCAGTATGATGCGATTCTCATGGGGTGTCAGAATACGTGGCAACCACCGAGCAGAAATCTTTGCCATGCTAAGTTCATTGTGCAGCATATTCTCAACTCTCTCACAGGATAAGCTAATAACATTGGCTGATTTATGGTTAATCGCCTGTCATTTATCACGAGGTGGTGAATGCTATCAATGTTTTGTCAACTTCAAGACACTTTCCATCCCCTAACTTCAGCTACCCCCTTTTACACTGTTGATATAGCTGGAGCGTCATCCTCTAATGTGGCAATCATATTAGCATGAATGCCCTAGCGAGCTATACACTTTTTCTGACGGTACTTGATAACACCAAGATGTTAAATCTTGTCCATTTTCAAGAGAATAATAGTGAAACCTGGTTTGTAGAGTCAGATGTCAGTTTACCTACAAAATGCAATTTTTAATAAGAAGAGTTGACAATAATGCATAAAATATTTCACAGCTCTAGCATCATTCCTTCATAGTTAACCTATGATCTTTTCAGCACACCCTCCTAGCTTACCTTCTCCCCAAATTCAATAACTATTTTCTCAATTTAAAGAGGGATGAGGAGAATCTGAATCTCACACATAAAAGTTGAGGTTAATCAAGCATTAATGTTCTATGGATCCCAAAATGTAGTAATCAAAACCCCCAAATATACAAATATGTTTCAATTGGGTCCATTATGATGATAATTTTTTTATCTAGGATCGAAACATTTTATCAAAATCAGCTCCTCACAATCAAGTTTGGTTTTTGTTCTTGTAAGGGGTATAATGATGACATATATGTCATCAAACAACCCCAGAAAACTGCATAATTCTTCTGTGGAAAATTGTTTAACTGTCGATCTCACAACAGCATAAGACCACATTAATAGATACTTCCTCTTTTCAACCATAAAAGAAACTGCCTTCCAATGCCAACTAAATCTCTAGATTTTGTAGAGGAAGTATATTCCAAATATTATACATGCCTTGCAAGGATCTTAATACCGAAACATTTCAAACTTCACCAGGAGGAAATAAAAACCCGAGTCGATTTGATCTTTCCATAGATTATGTCCTGAGTATATTCAAGTACAAATGTGAAAACATTGGCAATGATTATTTAAATCTTCCATTCCACAACCCAAAGGAATCTATTAATAGAAAATCTCACCCCTACCTCCCCTCTCCTATTGATTGCAATGTACTGATAATGAGGAGGCGGCTGCGTTGAAGACATAGGTATTTATATTTGGAATAAGTATGATCTTGGGTAAAAATCGATATCCCCCTACGAAATATTCCAAGAAATAGGGTTCAAGATAAACCTTTCGAAAACAGAAACTATGATCTGGAATTGGAAGTGAAAGCAGTGATGGCCCCTACCCTAAATCCATCATCAAAATGAAAACATCCTCTATCAAGTGTTCTAAGAAATAGGACTCAAGATAAACCTTTCCAAAACAGAAACTATGATCTGGAATTGGAAGTGAAAACACAAGCCAGAAACCATCATAAATATTCAGGATATGGAATTAGTAAATGTTATACACATCAAATATCAGTTATAGCGAATATAGCATAAGAGATAAGGAAATTGTACAGAGGATAGGCTGCATTATATATAGTTTCACCCAACAATGCAAATTGCTACAAAACAAAATATTAACCTAAAAACTTGTGTCATATTCTTAAATAGTTTCGTCAGATCAAAACTTAAATATGGATGTCATGTACATCATCAAACTCGTTCAGAAATATCTAAATTGTCAGTTGTATTCAAAGGATTTCAATGGTTAAAGTGCCTTTGAGCGAATGAAACCTGGAGAAACATCCGCCTCCGAACGCTGTTGAATGGCGTTACATATTCACAAAGATCTGTAACATATAAGCGAAATCATGCGCTACTTGAAGACTTTCAACAACAGCAACAACTAAAATGAATATCACATGTAAATTAAAAAGAAAAGAAGGATATAATCGAGATTTTGATCTTCCACAATAAATAAAACAAAAGGTTAGGAAGGAAACTGCCATCAATACTGAACAATGCAATGACAGTAACTGAACTTGTGAAACATATTTTCCGGAAAAAATATAAGAGAAAATTTTTATAAATTCCAATCAAAGTTAGCACTGACTGTTCGGTCAATAAATGTGAAATGTTTCATTATCAGGAAACAACTAATATTAACATTACCATTCATCCTTTAAAATTTAGATCTTAAACTAGACCATGAAAAATGAGCAAAAATCTTAGGAACTTATTTCTACTACTTAACCTAATCTTCTTTTTCTTCCACTTTTGATGTTGGACTTGCATCCCCACCATGTAGAAGCTTCATGGCCGATTTCTTTATTGTCGCTAGTTGCTTCTTTTATCTCATTAATATTGGAAAAATACTGTCCTCTCAGTAACTCTTCCATTCAATTGAACAGATTAAGGTTTGAACGTATAAAGTGAGAACTCTAGGATGAACGAATAAAGCAAGTTTGCCAATTCGTGGGCAATGGTTACTCGTCTCTGTTGTGTTTAAAAAGCACATATTCAATTGTCGCCTAGCACGTAATAATAGCCTCACTCTGAATGTTGACAATGGATTAGCGTTAGAGTCATAACAGTTAATTCCTATTGGACATTAACATCAAGAGGTTTATTTTCTTCTGATCCCAAAACACAGTGGCCATTACGTTACCTGTTTAATATTTTTTTCTGTCTGGCTGAGTCTGGTTGGAGCAAATCCATTGCTCTAATTTTGCTCTTTGGCTCAAAGCGGTGAAAGCAGGTTTCATGACTTCCTGTGAAATGGCATTTGCCTTCATCTTTTCTACTTGGAAAAGTGCCATAAATTGTGTGCAAATTCATAAACCCTTGTATAATAAACCGTCTTCGATTCCTCCATGGAAACTGTCAAGATTATTGCAAGGACTTGGTACTAATCTTTGCGTTTACAAGGACCTATCCGAAATTGCAGTCCTTCACCTGAAGGCTTTTCCCAGAGTACTGAAATAGTACATTTTCTCATCTGTAATGAAAAGATCTTCCCGTTTGGCATAATTATCACAGAAGCAGATGGTCTGCCACTGCGAGATTTGTCAGTACAGACAGTTTCTTATTCACCTATATAACAGCAATTAACTCTACTGATCAATCTCCTTACTATGAAACCTTTCCATAAAACTGTACATATCTGCTGTGAATGTTAGCTGCAATTCCTTCTTGCAAAAAAGGAAATTCTGTAACAACTCATTGCTTTAGACGTGCGTTCACAAGCACTACCATTTCCAAAAACTTATGTCAATTTGTAAAAAATATTTTTTGGGAATTTGATACAAATTATTTAAGCTCATTACGCCAAAGTGTGAATTTGAAGAATTTTGTCAGAGAGAAAAATGTTTATTTAGGGCCTATGTCTTCATTAATGGTTCAATTCTACATGATATTATAGTAAATTACTATAAATTAAAGATATATAAACTATATCGTTTCAAATATGGAACTCTAGTTTTCAATATATGCAAAGCATATATTTTCTGAAATTCCAGGATTCACATTTGTGTGTGTGTGTGTGAGAGAGAGAGAGAGAGTGAGAGAGAGAATGAGAGAGTGAGAGAGAGAGAGAGAGTGTGTGTGTGTGTGTGTGTGTGCGTGTGATGAAAAAGAATGTTGAAATAATCCACTTATTTTCCTATTCATTTCAACTCTTCAGAAAAATTAAATTTTGAGTGATGGCCAAAGTCATCTGTTTCCTTCCGAGCGTTACTCTGTCACCTTGCTGGTAGATAAGACAATCCACAATCCGCTGACCGGGACAAAAGTTGAGAAATATGATTTCCCATTGAGAAGCCCCATCTAATGCAATACGATCCATCGGTCGACCTTTAACTAAGGC
Organism: Acanthosepion lycidas; assembly: GCA_963932145.1. NCBI lineage: Eukaryota > Metazoa > Mollusca > Cephalopoda > Sepiida > Sepiidae > Acanthosepion > Acanthosepion lycidas. Next base: position 134,147,135 of record OZ010576.1, read on the forward strand.
GCCATATTACTCTTTCTCTCGGGGTTGGAGTAATTTAGAAGAGGGGTAAGTAGTTATGGCGTGAATCTTTTAATAGGCACATCCTTATTAAAGGTGTGGGAGAGGTTTTCACACAGGAAATATCTTTTACAAGCCGCAAATGATAGATGCAGATGAAGTTTAATCGAGGGTAACGGGTAGAGTTAAATTTACTTCTATGCGAATATCAACATCACACTAACTATTAGTGTCCTTTCCATTTCATTAGTGTCTCTACTACGGCTCATTCAGTAAAGTATAAATTAAAATTGTTGCTTTAACAATTGGCGGTTAGAGTGTCGCTTTATTACTAGTTAGCTGGAACTTTTCAGCGACTGTGTGATACAAGTATTTAAAAAAATATCTTCTTTTTATTGTAAAAACTGTCTCAGGATAGGGAAATTGTGGCTCTCTACATCTTCCTATCTTTTCTTCCTGTCAGTAATGTGTATCATTTACCATGCCCCTTTGTCTATCTTCTGACATCCATCCACAAAGACTCGTTAAGTCTGCTATCATCATCATCGTCGTCGTCGTCATCATCATCATCATCCTTCGACCTTCCTATGGTTGGTCGGAACTCCATTGACAATCACTTTCCACACTGTTCGGTCCTGTATTACTCTCTCCAGATCCCCCATTGTCCAGCCCCGAGATCCCAGCTATGGTGTCCGGGAAAGTCAATTTTCATGAGATGATACTTCCAGGAGGACGCCATAAGAGTAAGAATGAGACGATTTCCCTGTCCACTCGGTGGCAGTGGCCGACAAACTGTAATCGTGTTTTTGTTTTTAAGCTATACACATCTATTTCTCTTGAGCTCATATTTTTGGTCCCTCTTTCCTCTTCTCAGAAATTTCAAATTTTTCTTTCTAATTGTAATTATAAGTTTCCTTGGTATCTTCTTAATTGTTCACATAGTCTGCCCATTGTATTCTTAACATTTCTGTCGCTTCAAATCTCTTCTTCATCGTTGAGGAAACTGCTCATTCAACAGTCGGGTTTAAATATGATATCTCAGTTCAGTATTGGTTTCTTTGTTTCTAACGATATTTCCTGTTTTAATACATTGCTCAGTTTCTGGAAGACATATTTCGTTTTATATTTCCTTAGCAGCAAAAAAAAAAAAACAAAAAACAAAAAAACATTAATCTACTTCCTCCTATCACCATCTTTATAAAAATGTTTTATTGAGAAAATAAAAATTGGGAAAACTTCTCCTTTTTAATCATCTTAAAGCGTATGCAGTATGAAGAGGAAAAGCTGTAACACCCACTGACATTCTTGTCATTTTTATTATATTTCAAATATAATTAAGTAAAATATCTTATAAATAAAGCTGATAAATTAGTCAGTAATATTAATTTATCTCTACTTACGTGTATACTGAGAGGCATGTACGCTACAGGTTGAGGGAAACCCTAGTAATTTTTTTTTAAATTGTCCCCAAATGTAGCCGTTTTGTATTTTAAATAAGAGAAAGTTATTATATGATATGTCCCGGAAAGGGATATATTTCTTTGAAGTAGCAAAGTGGTTGTTGATTATTGTCACCGGGTAGGGCAATCTAGCAGGTAACCGTAATGGACTGGTCCTCGTCGTAGTGGTAGGCAATAAGCGTAGGCAATAGGCGAAGACAATAGGCGTCGTCCCCTGTACCTCCACATCAGTTTGTATTTATAGTTGACACCAGCCAATCATATTACTGTGAGGGGGAACCCAGGTGTAAGCATATTCATTCCATCATTATACATGGTTAAAAAAATGTTACATGATTTTTTGCTAGAAATTTTATTATGACAAAAAGAAAAAAAATCATTTTATGGTTAAATTTTGCTCTCGTTAAAATATCCTCCTTTAGCCTTTTTTACAGCAGCACAAATTTTTGGCATTCATTGCAAAATTTTCTCAACGTATAAGATGATACCATTCTTTTTCAGTTACTCTAAGAGATATTTTTTCATTATGTGGATCGAAAGGTTTCACTCTTCTGCCAAGTTTATCCCAGAATAATTCTGTAGGTGTCTTCAAACCTTTGACATTTAGTGTATATGCAAATTAGAAATGTTTTGAATTTAAATTTAAACAGGATGTTATGTATTTCGATTTGGTATTTCTAGTACCACTATTTGTCAATTAATGATATCTGTTAGAAGGGTCACATGGAAGATCGAATTTTGAGCAAGAGGCGTCAGATAAGAAATGGCGGAAGTTATTTCGTCCCTGGCTGCGTTTATGCGTGCAGTTCCCACACTGAATTCGTCAATTCGCTATATTACCTTTGAGTGGACGAGTATATAAATACTGAAATAGCAATCCTTGAAATGCTTAATTCTCTGTAACAGAACTCTCCTTTACAAGGCAATGTTTCAAGTAAATATTACTCTGAGATTGCCAAAAAGTAAAATATGTTAGAATTAAAAAATAAACATTTTATTATTCTAACATATCAAAACATAAAATAATCAAATATTTTTTTTTAACAAAGATTAAAATTCGACAAATATTATAATAAAATATCAAGTTTATGAAGATGGAATATTTTCATTATTTTACCGATTTTTAAAAATCATTGTCATTTTTTACGTCAAGCAATTTAGTAAAACAAAATCACAGCTAAGTACAAAATGAATCCGAAGTACCAATCGGAGTAATCGTTATTAAAAGAAAATACAGCAGAAAAAAATTTAGAGGTTTTCTTATTCACCTTTGTAAAATTTCTTTTTTTTTTTTTTCAAACGGCGGAAATTGATATTGATGTTTGACCATGTGTGATAATTAAGGAAGAAATTTAAGTTGCTCGTTAAATTATATCATTTAAACGCATGAAGAGCTGATTTAGATATAGTTAGGCCTTAAACAATCAGGGGCATATTTAATCTTACTATACGCTGCGTTACTGTCAGACAAACCTCGTTTGATTTTAAAACACTGAATTGTAATTTTTGTGACAACATCAAAATCATTTGAGCGTTATTCTAAACTTCCTTATTTTTGAATTTTACTTTTGAAAATTTATCTAATTTGAAATACATACAGATGTCATCACTGAAATATTTTACAGTATTGAGGATACCTTTCAACCCATTGTCTTCTTTGGCAAAAAGATTGATATCATCCATGTAGATCAGGTGATTAAACACTTTCTTTTTTATTTTACTTTGGATCCATAGTTATAAATGTTTAGTTTATGCGAAAGCGGATTAAGGACAGGTAGAACAGAAGTGATGACAAGGATTCTCCTTGAAAGATTCCTTGTCAGATATTCAAACAATTGGAAGGGCCAGTATCTTTGATGTGATATGATGGACAGATATATTATTGGCCTATAATTTTTTGCATCATCTGTCTTATCTGTTTTTGGTAGAAGATATATAATACATTCAATGATCCATTTTGAAGTTCATTGTGGTTATTATTATTATTATTATTATTATTGATTTTGTTGTTTTAGTTGCTATTGCTCCATAAACAAGTAACTGATAAAGGGTTTACAAAAATAACAAAATAAATACTGTTACATTTTTCTAACAAAACATCTGATTTCCACAGTAATTTCTTCACTCTGTACTATTTGAAAAAAACAACACATTAAATGCATTGGTTGCTGACCGTAACGAAACTGACCAAAATTTTCATTTAAAAAATGCTATTCTAATTAAAAAAAAAAAAAAAAAAAAAAAGAATATTTAATACGATGAAAATATATAGAAAGAGCTTTAATCGCTAGGTGATCCACAGTAAATTTGCGTCCAGGTACTCACAACGTTTTACCATTCTTGGCAGATCTTGTATTATAACAATGTGAAATATTTATTAACAAAAGTAATGGAAATATAAGAAAAAGAATTAGATTATAACTTAAAATAAATATTAAAAAAATGAATTTAAAATTCTCAGCGTTTCTTTTTCTCTCTAACCATTTTTGTTCTAACCAGTCGTGATGCAGCCTCATCGAAACAAGAATACACCTTCGTAGTGAGTAAGTTGGTTTTGTCCGTATGTAAAAATTATAATAAACAATTATTGCTCTACTTTTGGTATTGATCCCTCTTTCGAATTAATGCTGTGAACGTTAGAATTTATATTATTTTTATTCTCATTACATTCGGATACATACATACATACATACATACATACATACATATATATATATATATATATATATATATATATATATATATAGTGTCTGTGTGTGTGATCTTTATTATCATGGAGAATGGTGGTCATTATTTATGATAGAGTGTTTGCAGATATATGTAGACATATATATCAACACGGTATGATCCGTTTTCACGTCTCAAGTAATCATCAGACCATGAGTCACTATTACATATATAGAAATCTAGTAGCTTTAGAGAAGTCTGGGAAGGGAAGACCGACAATTGCCAATCCCAAATTTAGATCTAATATTTTACATTATTTATAGTTCTGACCTTATGTATTTCGTTTTAAATATTTATTTTTATTGTATTTATCATTTCATTAATTTTTAATAATTTGTATATATTCTTCGGTTTTAATTACTGGTAATTGAAATAATTCTTTTTAATCTAGTTTATGTGATATGTTTTATTCATATAAAAATAAATTCCCAAATAAAATATCAAAGAAGTTTTCCAGATAGAAACACGTGAAGAAATTCTTACTTCACAAAATAAATATATTTCAATCTCAATATTTCAAAGAGACTCCCTGTCGTTCCTTCTGTTCTGTCTGTCGTTAATCCAACTTTCGCATGAACTAAACAGTAATAACTATTGATACAAAGTAAAAAAAGACAGTGTTAATCACCCATTCTACATGGATGACATCAAACTCTTTGCCAAAGAAGACAATGAGATAAAGAGTATCCTCAATACTGAAAAAATATTTCACTGATGACATACGTATGGATTTCAGATTAGATAAACTTTCAAAAGTAACATTCAAGGAGGAAGGAACTACAGAATTAGACTTAATTGATCTAGATTTTACCATAAACATTACAATTCAAGGTTTTACAATCTGACGAGGTTTTGTCTAGCAGTAGTGCTTCGGGTTGTAAGATTAAATACAGCCACATCACAAAACAAAGCACTAAATAATATACTAAAACCTAAATAAACTAAATAAAATAATATCTATTTATATTAAACAAACTCAACATCAACACTATAAATAGCCTAAAACATTATCCCTAAAGAGTATAATTAGAATGGGCCTGCTATATTTGCCTGCAAATTATATCAACCCCCAGTGGTCTATATATGGGGCATATACAATTTATAGTACAATTTATAGTAACCTATAGCCTGATAATGGATTGGGCCGTGGAACTTACGGTTACCATGCAGTATTGGTTTCTATGTAAACACTAAATATGCATGTCTGTGTGAGTTGGTTTGTGTCTTTTTGAGCCACCCGCAACAAATAGATATATTTACTAAAGTTATTCTATTTCCCCGACAATAACAAATGTTGTATATTTGTGCTGATAAACTATAGAGTGTATTGTGCCAATCCTGAAAGAGAAAGGAGATTGAACTATATCAATCGAAATATTTGCTTTTACCTAGATTGGAAAAGCCAACTGTTTGACGATACACAAGCAGCTCTGCCCTGGGTATGACGATAAACTGCATCTGTGTCCTGAGTAAGACGATGAACTAAATCCAACAGCAAGGCTTTTGATCAGAAGGTTTTGAGAAGCGGAGAACCAACCACTTCTTAATTGCTAGTGTTCCCTGGTCCACCCTGACCCGGGGTGGTAGCACCTGTCAGGGTTCCAGCTATGGGCAAATAGTTACCTCCCTAAAAGAGGTAAAAAAACTAAGAAAGTATAAAAATAGGTTTTAATACCAACAATATTGCCAGCAATACATTTTTGAAAAAAAAAAAAAAAACAATATTGCCAGCAATACATTTTTAAATATTACCAGTATTAAAAATCTTATCGACATTAAATAACCCACTGAGGTTGATATGCCGTAAAATGAAAAATAAAAAAAAAAACAAACCAAACCAAATGCAATTAACAAAATTATACCTGTGCCTTTGTCTTTTTTTAATCAATTCATCCCAAGCAAAGCAATAATGCAACTATAACTAAAGGGGCTAGTGGGAGTCAAAGAGAATGAAAAGATATTACAAGTAATCGGTAAGCCAATCCTAAACAGGAAACAACAAATAAACATCTACACATGTTCAAAAGATCGGGGATGGTGTAAACCAGAATATAGACGAGCCTATCTACTCCTATTTAAGAAAAATAAATAAAAAGTAAATGAAATTTCGGAGTTTATTTGTAGTTGTTAGAAATAGAGAGTTGAAGTAGACTTTAGAAGGAACCGGAATCCCAAACATAAACAGGAAACAAGGGATAAGCCCTCTATTTCTGTTCAAAAGATAAAGGAGGAGTGTAAACCGGACGATAGATGAACTTTTTTCTTCCTATTGAGGAAAAATAATAAATAAATAAATAAATAAAATAGATTAAAAACGTTAGAAGGACAGGAAAGAAGTTTTTCTCTTAAGTGTGCCGGGAAATATTGTCACGGCATATATATATATATATATATATATATATATATATATATATATATATATATGTGTGTGTGTGTGTGTGTGTGTGTGTGTGTGTGTGTGTGTGTGTGTGCGTGCGCACGCGCGTGTGTATGTGTGTGTGTAAGTAGTAATGGTACAGCGATAGTATTTGAATAAATGAATAATTGTCAACATTTTATCCGGCTTTAACTAAAAAGGCTTTATCAGATTTATTTCATCTTTCTACTTTTTATCTATGTAAAGTTGGCTTCTCAACCCTAAATAATAACACAAATAAGAATCGAAAAAGATTTCGCTCAACTAAAGAAGAAATGAGGGTCTGCTTATCGCGCATTCGACCAAACAATGAAGAAATCGTGAAAAACACCAGGCATAGATTCACACTAAATAAGCTGCACAAATAATTGTATGGAACCATTGAAATAAAATAAGTTTATATTTATCTGTGTTTGTGTGTGTGTTTTAATCTATGGTTTTATTTCATAACATTTAAATGTATACCTTTTAAACATTTTGCTAAATGCGCCGCGATATTTTAATATGCTTCTAGGTGTGCCGTGTTTAAAATGGTTGAGAAACAATGACATAGAAAGAAAGAAAGAAAGAAAGAAAGAACGAAAGAAAGAAAAAATTGCTTCATTCATTAGAGAAATACTTAGCTATCTTCTGAACGATATAAAAGAGCGATCGTCCCAGAAAGGAAAAATAGATTGGATTTTGGAAACTATCTAAATATTTGAATCTTACCCTTCCATTTGTCTCTAAGATTCAAATATCAGACTTCCTGCAGCTTTTCTTGTCCGAAGAATAAATCTTCGTTTGGTGATTATCCTTGGGTCAGTTGCCGTGACCCTTCGCTAACGAAGGTGACGGAACAGTCAAATTATCATAAATGTGATTGGATCGCCCGCAACGTCGAAGCGCCTTTAGATTCAATAAATTACAGCCGTGGATGCCACAATTATATGATAATCGGGCCGGACACTTGCAATTCCCTTGGAACGTCTGGAATAGAGGATAGCGAGTCGAGAATACAGAGATATTTGAATGAAGGGAAGAACAAAAAAAAGGAAAGAATGGGCGAAAGAAATGAAAATACTGGAGCGAAAGAGAATGTGTGATAGAGAAAGAGAGAGAGAGAGAGAGAAGTAAATATAATTATGAAATAAATGTATTTAGTAGTGAAAATGTATAATCAGGAGAGAAAATAAATAAAGAAAAGTCATTTAAATGCTTTGGAAAGAAGGAAGGAAAAAAGGTGGAAGAAAAACAACATAATGTCGACAGGAAAAATGAAAGAGAAAAATTAGAGGAAGAAACAAAAGAAAAAAAAAAGAGAAAGAAAGGCTGTAATACATAAAGAACGAATATCAAATGAAAAACTTAAATAGATGAAAAACCAAAGCGAAAAACAAAGATCTTCAGAGAAATGAAAAATAAATAAATGAAACGAATAAACAAAGTACAAATCGATGATGGAAATTATATATTTATAAAAAGATAAAATAGAAAAAATTATTAAATTAAAAAAGGAAAATAAATCGGAGCAATTGAGAAAAATACGAAAAGCTTTTACAAGAAAGACAAGAATGCAACTAAAAAAAAAATTATGGGATGTTTTCTTTCGTTCTTTTTTCTCTTCATTTTTTTTCCTTCTTTCGCCTTTTGGATACGTCTCTATCTTATTTTTCGCTTTTCTTTTCTCTTTCATTTTCTGCGTCTCTCTCTGTTTCCTTTTTTCTGTCCCTACCTCTCACTTCATCTCTCTCGTTCGCTCTGTTAATTTCTACCATTTTTTTTTTATTTATATTTCGACTCATTTCTTCTTTAGATGCTCACTGTCCCAAACATTCATGTTACTCTCGTTGTTATCAGTTATCTCCCTTATTTAATTTACTTTCTATCCTTCTCTTCATCATTCTAGACCTGGCCTATTTCTTTCAATTTTTTGTTTGTTTTTGTCATTCCTTTTTTGTATTATGTCGACTCGACTTGAAATTTCATCCTTTCCTTCATCAATTCGAACCACTCCGATGTTAATCTTCAAAACTTACATTTTATTTATTCTTCAATTGCCCATTATTTCTTGTTTCTTTCTATTATTTTTACCCACTAGTTGTTAGTTTAATAAGCTTAGTTGAGTTTAGGCCACTAGTATAGGGCGGCTTGTGAGGATTCAACTCATTAGTCAGGTGCAATGATCAACTACACTAGCTCAGAAACTATTAAACCACGCTCAACTATCATGTGACGTATCAGTTCCTATTTAGAAACCTAAGCTTAGTTTTGGTACAAGGCCACATATATAAAGAGCCTAGATAGGATCAAACTCACAACGTAGTCGTAATGATCAACCAGACGAGTTCCGAGTCAGTCATTTTTATCCACTAATTATATTAAAATATTCTATACGGCTATTTCCATTCCACTGACTTATTTATTTCTTCTATATCTTTAATTTTTTTTCTTCTTTCAACGTTTTAATTTTTCTTTTCAATCTTTTGTTTTTTTCATTTTTTCCTTCTTTTTCCATTTTTATCATCTCTTCCTTCATCTTCATCCAGTTTTGTTATTTTCTATTTTCCTTTCAATTTTTATTCTGCCTTTTCTTAAAGAAAATAAAAAAAAAGATAAATTGATAGCGACGAAAGTAAATTTCGTAGCTATCAATTTATCTTTTTTCATTTCTTTTTTCAAGAGAACTTTTCTTTAGTCTCCATTTTCTTCTTCGTCTTCTTCTTCTTCTTCGTCTTCTTCTTCTTCTCCTCCTTCTCCCTTTTCTTCTTCTCTTCTTCTTCTTCTTCTCCTCCTCCTTTTTCTTCTTCTTCTTCTTCTTCTTCTTCTTCTTCTTCTTCTTCTCCTCCTTCTCCTTTTTCTTCTTCTTCTTCTTCTTCTTCTTCGTCTTCTTCTCCTCCTTCTCCTTTTTCTTCTTCTTCTTCTTCTTCTTCTTCTTCTTCTTCTTCTTCACACGATCTCATCCGGACTGTGTAATGTCATGCAGACAACGTGTCATTCTCTTGTGACGTGATTTACGTCCTTTGAATCAGTGTCCGCCGACAGGCGCTGTTTCCTGTGAACCACTTTTGCTCCGGTCCCCGGTGATGGTGTCGGTGACTTGAAGCGAGTGTCGAGGTGGGTGATATGGTTCAGTATAGAAGTGAATTTCGAAATGGGGATGGTGTTAAGGGAGAGGATGTGGTGAGGACGATCGTTGTCTCCTGACAGATCTGCGAACAACACCATGTATCATGACAAGAAATAGAAACTCCGATAAAAAGAGCGAAATCGAATACTTTATTAGACCTTCCTTTATCCTTGCTCGGAATTCTTTGTTCCTTAAGAAATGATAATATATTTTCGATTCCGCTCCAAGCCAAGCAATAGCTACTCACTCTCTCACTCTCTCTCTCTCTCTCTCTCTCTCTCTCTCTCTCTCTTTTGTATATCACAAGCTAAAGATTAAAGCAGTCTACATTATAATTTGGTAAATAATCGGAAGACTTGGAATGGTAGATTGGTTGGAAAAGTGACTGCAATTATTACAAAGTTTTACTGAATTAACTCTTGCTTCAGACGGATGTTGATATATCTACATTATTTAAACCGCTTCATATTCTTGTAACGACTGTGTCTCTTCAAGCCATAGACGGTCATGACTCTTCACAACTTCCTAGTAACTTAACAAAGTTTGTCTTTTTACTATAACTCGCATTCACTGCTGCAACATCCATTTACACAAGCTCGTTTGGAAGGTAATTTTTTGTCTTCTTCTATCCTTCTTGGTTTCAATATGTCTTGTGAGTGTCATCTTTTCTAATCCGTCTTTCCTCATTATGTGTTCCAGAAATATAAGCTGTATCTTTCTGATTCTAAGTCTAAGAGTCGTTTTTGTTTCCCTAAAACTCCCTCGTTGCTTACATGCACTGCCTATGGAATTCTCACTATCTTCCTCTAGAATCACATCACATATTTATTGCCTCATGTCTATTTGTCATCTGTGGGGAAATTGTCCTGTATTTACTATCATACAGCAGGCTTGAAATTACAGAGCATTTCGGTATTATTTTCTTTTTGTCATGAAGATATTTTCTTGTTTTGTCATATATTGTTTAGCTTTTGAAAGGCTTTTTTTTAAACAAGGGCGCCTTCTCATTTTGATGTCACATCTACTTTCACTTAAAATTAAATTTCCCAACTTGCTTGATTTTGATATCTCTACAGCCTTACACAAACCGTATCCTATTTTCTCTATTTTCCTTCATTTTAAGGTTAGTTTGACACCTCTTAATATGGAAATAATGGGTAAATAATTGCCATCGATCAGTACTAAGTCCAATCAATTTCTACATGCTCCAAACTAAGTTCATCTTAACAAATACTTCAAAGTAACTACCATAATTAGCTCATTTTGCAAATATCTTAGTTTCTCACTAAGACAATTCTAACAGTTTAAATATATTTACCGTATCTGAAACCAGGTAGAATGTATTACCCACCAACAAATACTTTAAATATCGTGTCCGTTCAGAAATATCTAAACAGTCTACTGTATACAACCCCTATATAAGATCAATTGTTAAAAACAGCTTTGAGTGAGTGAAGCTCTTAGATTTTTGTGAAGACCATACTCCTTCGAAACATAGATAACTTGGGGACTACCAACAGCAGCAGCTACTAAAATAGCTATCACATGCAGCACGAAGATAAAATAAGGATATAATTAAAAAAATACTGGTATCTCATACTTCAAATAGGTTAGGAAAGAAACTCCCGTCATTAATGGAAAGAGTAATAACAGCCAATAGAAATTGGAAATTAGAACAATATTTTCCTGAAAATACTTTGAAGAGAAATATTTTATAAATTTCAACCGATATTAGTTCAAGCAGATTAATCAGGCAATGCTGAATCTTTCCTTATAAGGGAAACAGATGTTATTACCATTACGATCACTTGGAAGACCTCAGAATTGAAGAGTTGGATGCACTAAATTACTTAGTCAGTCATTGCTTTAATAGATTCACTGGTTGAATTACAAATCTCGTAGGTTTTCTTGTAGTCTATGTTTGGCATATGATAAAAATGCACAAAACACCTTGTTATTCACGTTATGCAGTTACATTTTTGAAAATCGTTGTTGATTGGAAAGTATAAAGCCAGAAGAGATTTCAAAAAGTGGAGGTGAAGGTACTATTAATTTAGAATTTACGGTTACACCTAAGAATTTCAACAGTAAAATGATTAAACTTATCTGGCAATCTACTAGACTTACCAGGAGGTGAATTTAAACATTTTATTTTTACATTGATTATTTCAGAACTATCTTCTACCAGTTTGCATCCCAAGCACAAAATAAATACTTTTATAAAGTTTTCTCGACATGCATCGTAATTGAAAATCCCAGATCATTTAGACATCTTCATTTTCAATCCATAAAAAGAGATTGTCATGTCTATGAGAAGACCTTTATATTTTGGGGATATGCCATGTTTCAGCTTAAATATTCATTGTTTTTGTATGTCTTGTAATAAGATTATCTTCAGAAAAATTGTTATTTCTATTCTAGAGTCATTGTCAGCGAATAATGAAAATAGTCCCTTCTGTGAAATAAGTAGATCTTCTTTTCTGAACAAAAATTCCTTACGTTGAATGACCAAAAAAGATATTGATTCGGTATTATGTTTTGCAACAGTTCAGCAAAAATAACCATATGGTTCATTCACTGACTTTTAAAGAAATTTATCGCCATAATGGCCATTTTTGTTTTCAAAAATATTTTATATGCTTTATACTTTTTTTCGTTGTTGACAATATTTTATGATAATGATTAATTTTCCGATTAAATCTCAAGGAAAATACAGAATAAATATTTTGTGAATTTTGGGAAAGTTTTAACATTTAAAGAAAAAGCAAAACTGGCATAAATTGACTATAAAATAAAAGAGAATGTTAGAATTCAAGCTGTAATGAGACATGACCAGCCATTTTATGTTTTATTTAGTATACCATGGTTGCCCTTAATTATAAGATATCTAGGCAATTACAAACTTAATTATTCATTGTAATTCTGATCAGTCGTCAGACTTTCCTGGACTACAGCCAATGTATCTATGCAGCGCTAATTAAAATACATTCACGTTTATATCGTTCAAAAGAACAATGACAATGGCAATCTATAAATATATAGAACGTCAGATCAAATGACGGTTTCCGTATAAGAATAGAGGTTCGATTCATGACGTGGAACTCATAATTTCTACGAAATTTCTGGAATATTCAGACCAGTAAATATAATTAATAATGCTTAATTAAAAACAAAGCATTTACTTAAATAAATTGTATCTGTAAAATTAACGTATAACTTTGGATATTTCGGAAACACTTGGCAGGGATTAGCATGCTGGCCTTCTTTACGAATTCAAGATTATAGTATTTCTGGACGAATTATTGAACTAATTCAATCTTTCTTATCGATACGTAAAATGAAACTTGTCTTGAACGACCACTATTCTAGATTCTTCTGCATTAAGGCATCCCCTAAGGTTCTAGACTTGCATATGCGTTGGTCATCTAATTGCTCTTGTCTTAATAGTAAATCTGATTCGATATGGTCAATTTGATCGGTAATCTAATGAGTGACCTACATTCTGTTGTAATCTGGAGCAAGAAATGGCTTGTTAATTCTAACGCCACCAAAACTAAAATGTTTTTTATTAGTTGTCTTAGAGAACCCTTTCAGATTTTCATCAGCATGGCTAATAGTAACCTTCAGGAGACTGACTTGTTGCCTCTACTCGGTGAAAGTTTCCGCTGACGTGAAGTGGAAAGATTATATCGAATCAGTTCTAAGTTTGCTGCTAGAAAAGTTGTTCTCTTTCTCGCGCTAGACAATTTTTTTCGTGCGAATCTGTCTTTCATATTTACAAGTCTACCATTCTTCCAGGCTTTGAATATTGCCGGACACTTATGATCTGCTGCTCCTGCTATATATTTAGTGATCCTTATCAAAATTTATTTTCTTTAAATATTTAAGTCAAAGAAAACAAACTCTTATCAATAAGGTGTATCCTAATTCTATGATTGTTAAGTAAATTAAATTACATTTAAACAAACACTTATAATAAGAAAATAGAGTTCTAAACCTAATATTGACAATAACGTTATTAATATATATTGCCAAAATCAAATGTAGCACAATTACCAAAAAAACGAAACAGAAATAAAATCATCAAACACCGATGTATAAAACCAAGTTGATAAAAATAAATGCATCAATTTTACTATTTACAACAAAAATAAATACAAGTAACTTATTTATTAAAAATAATATATCCCAAAATTCCAACCTCCTGTATAAGACAATTATAGTATATGAATATACCTGCCCATTCTGATAAGGTTTCTCTGTAAATAAAAATACACAGAATCTCATACATAGGATATACCACAACCACATTCACCCGAAGGATTACCTTCAACACATCGGACCAGAATGCCATCAGACAACATATTAATAAGCAGTATAAGTATTATAGTAACATTAGACAGCTACTCTCAGGCACTACCAAAATACTAGTAAAATCAAATAGTAAAAAAGTCAGAGACGCAATGCTCGTGCCATAAATTTACCAATGTATAAGTTAAAACAATTATAAATAAAGAGACTGCATCTTCAAATCTTTATAAATAAAAACGCACACACATGCCACACTTTTAACCTACGTCAAAATACTCGTTCTACTAAACTACCTATCCTGATGATGACTTATGTTAGTTGAAACATTGGACTATATTTCGCATACTTTTCTTCAGAAATGAACGTCGGAAATTTTATGACGGAATTTCCTACTTGTCAGGGAAGGAGTATTCGTCCTTTAGAAAAGTTGGTCATTAAAATTAATCGCCAGAAAATGTTTATCATTTTTAATATCTGGCTTATATCTATTTAATATTTGGCTTATATATCTATATCTATCTATCTATCTATCTATCTATCTATCTATATATATATATATATATATATATATATATATATATATATGTATATATATATATATATATATATATATATTTATATATATATATGTATATATATATATATATGATGATGAACGAGACAAGAGACAGAGAGAGAAAAGATTAAAGGATATTGACGACGGAAATATATAGACATAAGTTTACTGGCTGAATGTCATAAAACAAAGATAGAAATTGCAAAATGAAAATACAGATGATACAGTGCAAAGTTCACGCATTTGGAAATGATACACGTTTTTATAAGATTTCGATAAAATAATAGACAGTCATTGATGATGAAAAAGTATAAGGAAAAGTACGAGAAGCAAAGGGTGGCGAGTGGCAGGGGAAGCCGACTTACGTGATAACGGATATTCTTGCTTGATAAGGTTAGAGTTTGGGTTTTTCATTTTTTTCTGTTTTCTCATTTTTTTTATGATACATCATTAATTTATTTTGTTCTCATTGAATTCTTTTCTTTGATATCAGTTCACAATGAATAACTAATCTGACTATCATTCTTCCTGGTATTCTATATAATCTTAGTAATCCTGTGGGGTTTAAATCTTCTTCGAATTTCCATTTCTAAACTCGTCCTAAAGATTTCAATATTATTCCAAGAGCGCCAATAATAATGCATTTAGAATACATACTTTTGCCCGTTCTCTAGAAAGGGTAAAATAATTTAAACTTATTAGTTTCTGCTGTAACAGCGAAATTCTACATTTGACTGTTAATATACTTTTTTTCCGATGAATATATCTGTTTTCCTGTTCTAGAGTGGTTGATCGTTTTAATTCCAAAATCTCATGGAATTATATATTATTATTTATGCATATCCTTTTGGATTTACGGTCAAATCTCTGAGGTTTGCACAGTTTTCAGTGGATTTTCTTTTCTCTTTCGTCGTATCTATTTTGACACATTTCTTGTTCAGATTAATTTGTTTGGTGTATAATTGATGATCTCTTATCTTTTTTTTTTTTTTTTACTCGAACAGCATTTACAATTCTACTTTTAGTTCCCCTTCGTGAAAATGGTTCTTAGCGAATTATCCTGGGTGATATTTCTAGGGGTTCTGTTTCTTCATTCAGGTGTTCCCTTCGCATCCAAGGACGTATAATTTCTACAGAATTTTGCTTTTTCATTTCTCATTTAAAATATCCCTGGAGTTTTTTTTTTTATTCGAAGTTTTCGCATCTCCTTCTGAGTTTATAAGCTCTTGTCAGTTGTCCTCTTGTCAGTTGACCTGTAAGTTCTGACTGTCACAATCAATCTTAAATTCCTCTGCTTTGTGTTGTCTTCAAGTTCTTTGATAAGCGAGGCGACATAATCCTCAGCGCTGACAACTTTTCTCTCCCTTTTCTTTTCATATACAGTCTGTCAACGACACACCAAATTGTCAACCTTTACATTATTGTCAAAAGTTATTATTATTATTATTATTATTATTATTATTATTATTATTATTATTATTATTACTCTTTTTTATTAATAATAATATTATTATTTTTCATTATTATTATTACTATTCTTATTTTATTTCCTTTGATTTCTGATGTGTACACGTTTCTATCCGTGTCCCACCCAGAGACCTAAGTTTAGAAATGGCAACATGATGTTTTCCACTGAAAAAAAATTACATAGACAAAGCCCTTCGTAAGGTGTGGGCTGTACTCGTGAGAATAGTTTTTTTGTATTTCATTAAGGCATGGCCTTCCAGGAATCCCTTCAGTTAGTCTACTGGAATCTTTTCCAACCAATCCGAGGGCTCCAACTACAACCGGGATTGTTGATGTTCCGATGAACCACATTTGTGAGATTTCGATTTCAAGGTGCTTATTACTATTATCATTATTATTATTACTATTATTATTATTACTATTATTATTACGGTTTTTATTACTTTCTTAATATTACTATTATCATTATTATTATTATTATTATTATTATTATTATTATCATTATTATTATTACTGATATTGTAATAAAAGGAATAAAACTAAAACAAATGATTTTAATATTTTTATTTATAATTTGAACAAACACAAACAAAGCAGTACATTGCATAAAGATTTTTTGCGGCACCATAAATCAGAAAATTCACAACTGCCTTCCGCTTCAAATAGTTAGGTTAGTCATGGTCAGCTAGTATTATACGGCCCCGCATGTCACATAACAAGCTGAATTCTAACAGGCCGATATGACGAAAAAAAAAATGTGAATGGCGACTTCGTAAATTGCTAATCTAAAAGGGAGGTAACTTTAAACTTAGAACATAAATTAATAACCTACAATTACATAGAATCTATCAGATGTTATTTCAATTCTCTATACATGTTTTCACACTAAAATGCATATTTACACCTTTTTTTAAACTAATGCCCGAATTATAAACGTCTCTGAGTTACCTCCCTTTTGATTTTCAATTGCGTATACGGCCCGTTTTGCAAAGTAACGCTGATTGGTAAATTTTCTACCTCATACAACATTGAATTTAAATATTAAATTATAACGTTTGTTGAGATATTTTGTTTAACAAAAATAGTTAACAAATGTGTTGTATTTTGCTGTTCTAGTGGATATGTTAGTAACAGTGAAAAAGTATCCACATACTTGGAAAATCCGACCATGTAGAAAAATGTATAAAATTCGTTAATCGCATTGACTAAGAAAAAATCGGTTTTCTGTATGAAACTTTTTGAAGAGAAGTTTATTATGAAAGGAAAACAAAACAACCTGAATTGAGATATACATCTAATACTTACAATACATTCAGAAAAATAAGAAAATCACATCATATTTCGAATACAAGGGAATTCAGAAAGCCTCCAAAACAACAACTGCTTTGAACTGATGGATTGCATGATTTTATATCAGCTGATACGATAAAAGATTTTAGTCAGTTGGAAGAAGCAATGTATTGCCCTAACGGTTTTGAATTTTAAAAAAAGGGAGATTAGATTCTAATTTATAGAAAGGTCTTTGATCCTGAAACATATTTTCCATCTATAAAAGAATGTATTCGCATTGACTAAAATATTCACATCCAGCTGCAATGCGATGGAACTACTATGCCGTTACCAGAGTTGGTTTATACATGAACATAATGCTAAACTCACAAGATTTAGCACGTTAGAAATTTTTCCAAACTGCATGCAAAACATGGTGTACGATGAAAAATACTCAATTCTAAAAGAATTACAAAAGATGCAACATTACCAACCAAGAGATAGTCTTCCATTTGCTGCAGAATTAATGCATTATGCCTTACTAATGCACTATACGTCTCAACAAGCCTACAAAAAAAGAAAAGAAAAGAAAAAAAGATTGAAAACGAACAAGTAAGGAATTTTTCAATTCTTCAGTTTTCCAATGGCCACCCTGTATAAATCCACGTATCGGTGATCATTAAGACATGTATTGATACGAATATTTATGCTTCAGCAGTAAAGCTAGATGTGACATTAAAACGGATTATGGTGAAATAATTATAAAATATGAAATGATGTGTTCATTGTTTGATACCCAATCTAATCTGCGAAAACTAAAGAAAAGGAGAGATGAAAGCATTTTTACTTGGACAACCTATCTTGATTTTAAAAGAATCACAGACCATTATGAATTGATTATGAAAAAGGAAGCTGACAATCAGTTTCAGATACTCACTCTAATCAGTTATATCAGAAAGGGAGGAATAAAAACACATCCATCCAGCTTTGAATGATGTACTTATAATGAAATAATAAAGTGACTATCATAAAGAAAGTGAGGAAATGAAAATATTTAGATTTGATTCGTCAAGCAGAAACGCCTGTGATAAGAAAATCATTTCGAAATCTGAAACTGATGATCTAGTAATGTGTCTGGTGGTGGCTTCCGAAAGGTGAACAAAAAATTCGACACCTGAAGATATTTTTGAAAATAGTCAAGAAAAGAAACCAAGAGAAATATTTGTTTAAGTAATTGATGTAGTTGTGAACAGACTTGTTTTCACTTGATTCCTTGATTTCCTTGATATTAAAATTATAACAAATATTATTCTCAGTATGTCAATTTAGAAAGAAAAAGGTAATTACCTCCCTTTGGTTGAGATGAAGAAAATGGTTCATGTGAAGGCTGCTTAGTGACGTCACTTAATACCGTGACGAAACAGGCAGCAAGTCAGTGTCCAGGAGTTAAACTCAGCAGTTGTTATTTTAGCATGAACGAGGTAAGGGTCTCGCCCAGGTGGATATTAAATCTGTCTCCAACCACCAGCTGCCACGTGGTGTAGCTTGCAAGCCTGTTGTGCAGTTTATTTATGAAAATATATCTTCAACAGATATAGATTATATCTCTGTCTCACAGTCTTCATGTTGGGAAAAAAAGGATTCACCGTTTTCCGTTTGCTGGATATGTCCTCGCTAGCAACATAGCAGATTAATCCGGTTTACTCAAATTTAGATTCCTAAATATGGCTTCTCCAGAAACGCAGAAGAATCTCTGGCAATTTCAATTCTTGTTGAGTATTATTATGCGTAAGACTCTCTTTTTTCGTTGTGCTTTTACTCTACTTATTGTGAAGATATGTGTTATATTTACTCTTTGTGGGAAGCGTGTACATACTTATAGATATAATTTTTGTGTAGGGCCTAGCGGCATAAAACTCAGAGAAAAAATCTTGCTTGCCGTTCCTTTTCTTTCAGCTGTTCCATTCCGTTCCCTACATAAAATAAGGTGTTATTATTTCATGGCTATAATAATACCAATAATAGGGGAAATAAAAGCTGGGACAATAAAATTTTCTTCCATGACTCACCCATTATCTAGTGCAACTGACGTGATATATCATTACCCCCATTTCTGCATAAGGAAATAGTCAATAAAATGAAACTAGTAATTACGAAGTCCAAGAATTTTATTATTATTGTGACATTTTTAATCGCTATAAAACTGTTAATTAATACTAATTATTGCATTGTTTTGTTTTTTTTATATCTCATCTTAATTTCAGCTGTTTTTCTTCACAACAACTTAAACCGTCATTCTACGGCCTTTAGTAAACAGTACTGATCGGAAATAAAAAATAAGATTTTAGTAAGACTTGAACTCATATCTCATATCTCTTTTCTACGAGCCAAAATTAGCTAGACTGTTTAAGTTAGAAAAGACTGTGTTTGCAGAAAGTCAGTTCAAACCAGATCGGCCTAGACTATATTATCTCATCTTTTATAACTTTTTATATACAATAATAATATTAGAAAATATATATTAACTATCGTTATTAAATCATGTATTGTTAATTATTGTTCACTTTTAATTCGTCTTTCACCTTAAATTTTAATTCCTGCTACTCTTCAAGCGTTGAAAAATATATGAAATGAACACAAAAATTAAAAGTCAAAATCTGCGTACATATAAGTTTATCGTTATTACTTCAAATGCTATTATAGTGAATTCTTCGTATTTGAAATAAACTCACCACATTTATATACTGAACAGTGTGAAACGTCCATAGGCCTCCGCATTCGAAAAATCTTGGTAAAGAGAAGGCTTTCTCCTGCAGACATCCAACCTGCGTCTCGCTTTGTAGGTGAAACAAGAGCTTCATCCAGTATGTTTTATCACTGGCCACGGAAAACGCCACAGCAAGCAAGCTCCTATTTTTTTTTTTATTTTATGCGCATCCTCTACACGCATCTTATTTTTTTCGAAAGTTTCATATCTGATCTGTTATATATACGAAACGTAAACATAGCAATTTCTAAACAATTAATAGATATATTTTAATGAGGCAATTTTATTACTTCAAACGTTATTATTCTGGATACTTCACATTTGAAATAGAAGTCCCGTTTTTATTTTTAAACAATGTGTATGACGTCTATCGGCCTGCGCATTCGAGTGATGGCATTCTTTTAAAAAATTACATTGTGCCTCGTTCTGGTTTGTGTTCCATTGTTTGTTCCCACGCGACGCACGATTCTCGAAACATCTGATCGTTATATGTTGACTTAACTTTCAATAAGCTATCCACTGAATAGATATCTAAATAGGTAACTGATTTAAAATGGGCATATGATATAAAATCCAACACTTATTTTATGATCCTCATTGCGATACTCAATTTTCAATTTACAATGTAAGTATCTGCTCAGCTCGATTCTTACAATTGAAATCGATTACAAGTTAAAGAAAACTAACCGATGGTTTCTCTATGATTCATTTATTTTTTTTTTTTTTATAATAAAAGAAAAAGATGATAATGAATTATAAAGCATCTCTTGGAGATTAAAATGGCTACGGATGATGTCCAGTAACGAGTAAAACTCATTGGGTTTTTCTATTCCAATGGAAAATCAATTATTCAGACTTATAGAAAATACCGGCAACATTTTAATGTCAGAGTAACTCCTAGTGATAACATAATTCGGAACCTAATCACCCAGTTTGAAAGAACTGGACCATTCGGCTATTTTACGGGAAGGAGGGTCTTAAGCACACACTGTGCGCACTGATTCAGAAGTGGAAGCTGTACAGCAGAATGTCCTTGAGGATCCATTAGCTTCAGCCCATCGTCTCTCTGTGCTCAAATAGGCATCGCTGGATCATCGCTTCAGAAGATTTTGAACCTGGATTTAAAAATGTTTCCATACAAGATTCAAATGGTCCAACCTTTCCTATCCTAAAATACTCAGCAGAACCTGTAGTACGCCATCCAATTTCAACACCTACGCAGAGATAACAACAACTTTTTGAACAACTTGATGAGTGATGAATCCCATTTCTATTGAAGAAAACTGCAGATTTTCGGGTACTGAGAATCCTAGGGAATTACATTAACATCAATTGCATCCCCAAAAATGCTTTTTTAGAACGAAGTTATGGTTGAAAGAGTTATCGACACATATTTCTTTGAAAATAGGGAAGGTCAGCCCGAAATAAACAAAGAGTCCCTCTATATGGCAATGCTTGAATTTTTTACGCCAAGCGGTCGAAGATAATCAGGAGGTATGGTTTATACAGCATGTTGCTACGGTGGAGTAATGGATAGCGGCTCGGATTGAGGAATCGGAGAGCTGAGTTAAATTCTATCAAATCGATTTCATTTACTTACATGCTAATAACATTGGAAAACGTATGAATCCACTTCTTCTCCCGCCAAATATGGGTAAATATCAAGACAGACCCGGTCCTAAAGCCTTGGATGGCAACTGGTCTACCGCAGAAAGAAATAGCAGCCTACTGCGGGAAAACAATCTCCCTCGTCAGTCATATATCGAAAGATATATGATCGCCTAAGCTTGTGCCCCGCATGTCACATAACTGAGTGAATAATATCAATGGAATGATGAAATATGTCTTCCAAAAGCCAAAGTATGAAGAGAGAGAAAATTTCTTTAGAAACAAAAAAGGTATGGTGAACTTCTATATTAGATCCTCCTATAGGATAGTGAGTGCTGGATATTTTCTTCAAAGATAAAGAAGAGTTTTGAGGCAACGGAAATGTCGTTGTACAGAAGAAAAAAGAAAATATCATGGACGGAACATGTGAGCAAGGAGGATGTTTTAAAGAAATGGAAATCAGAAGAGCACTTATACTTAGAATCAGAAAGAGATTAGTTGATACTTATGGAAACACATAATGAGGAAAGGGGGCTTTGAATATTTTGACACACACAGGATATATATATATATATATATATATATATATATATATATATATATATAATGCAAGAAGGCAGATAGAAACTGCCAGTCATCTGTTTAAGGAGTTGTTTTTTTTTTTTTGATTTTTTTTTGTAAATGGATGCCAGTGTGAGGACTGGCATGGATTGTAAGTGGAGGTATGTTGCTTAGAGCTACAAAAGATAGGAAGTTGAGGAGGGCCATGATCGATGGCATCCTAAAGTGACACATCTGTCACATTAAAGAAGAATATTGCTCTGAATGAAGAGCATCAATCTGTGTTGATACCGTTAAGAAACTGGCCTGACAGACGATTACTCCTAGATGCTTCACACTAGCATCCAAGGTTAGCAGTTCATCTTGAATTATAATTCACAAATGTTGCGTGTGGCTTCAAGTTAGAGCATTTGCTCACCTTTTGGATCGCCATCATTAGAAAGTTATATTGTATGTCAATTTTCTAATGCAGTATTCTCGTTATCCATGGCTTGCATATTATTATGGCCTTGTGCCAAAGTAATCTTTGTAAAGAATGAGAATACTGATTCAAGATGATGATTAATCATTTATTTTACAGTGCTTAGAATGCCCGTTTTGCAATTGAGAGGTCGGGTTTCGATCCACATTGGATCCATATTCTGTTTAGAACCACTTTGTAGTTTTAGCTACATCAAACGTTTTTGCGGTATCAGATGTTATAAAATTCCAACGGGGGTTTTCAGCAGTGTTTTTTCCTTGAACTTCTCGAATGTTTTTGTTATTTTCTTAATAGTGCATTTCTCTAAATCACCTAAACTTGTTTCCCGTTGTTCTTGCAACTATGCATTTCTATGAATAATCATCACGAATCATTTTTTGCTTTCTTTTTCATTATTCCAAGGAACTTTTCTGTATCTGTCTATATTTCTGAGATGAGGTATTATGTACACTATTTACATTATTCAGACTATTGTCCTCATCTTTGTCGCCATATTTATTACAACGTTTCGGCCGTTGTACGCTCCGGCCTTCTTCAGGTGTTTGGAATGTCGAACTGAACCCTTTATTTCGCTCACTGGGGTAAACTGTTCTAGTTCCACGTGCCATGTCTAATGGATGTCAGTTATCTCCTGTTAATTCCCCTCTCCTAGTTCTCCACTGCCTTAACCGGGTATTGAACTCACACTCTTTGGGTCTTGTCATTGGATCTAACTAACGCCTTTATCCACTGTGTCATGTGTCCTTGAAGACACATGGCACAGTGAATAAATCTAAAATTACTTGAAAAACATTCGTCAATCTCTCTTTTCTGCCGTGGAAATCAGTAAAGAAATGAATTCCTATTCATCGAATATAAACTCGGAAGAATCGCAAAATAATAAAATCTTTGGCAACATACCAAGAAATGTGTGCGTAGCGTAGCGGTTATTGACACCTGATGTGAAAACAAATTCCATTTTCAAATACCATTCCGTTTTCAAATACCATTCCGTTTTCAAATACCAACTATGTTAGTTGTATTCCCTTTCGCATAAATACACTGGAGAAAAGTATGAATCGATCGAACTTCAGCTACAGGTTAAATAGTAGGTCAGAGTATTCTCTCTAAACTTGAGTGGCAACCAACCAGTCTATATGATTGAAATCTTTGAAATAAAATTTTGTTGAATAAGAAAGTGGCAATACCACCTCGTAAAAATGCTATAGAAATCGATATCGACGATCAGGCTTCTTAATGTCCTCGACAAACTCTTTGAGATAATGATCAACAAGAATGTTGTTAATCACCTCAACAGAAGGAAACTTCTGAGCGAGAAGCAGTATAGATTTCGTTCTTTTGTGTTAAATGATGATGCCCTAATTTTCATTACACACAGATTCAGTAAGATCCGGTTATACATTAACCACGAGAACAGCCGCCTTAGAGGTATTTGACAAAGTGTGGGATAGCAGGTGGCTACACAAATTCCGCGGAAGAACACTAGCCACCATCAAGTTTGTCCTATTAGATAGTCCCTTGATTGTAGTTGTGTAGAGTTTAATGCAAGGCTCTCTCCACAGTCCTACCGTCTTTCTGCTTCATATTAACGGTTTACTTTAAAGCATTCTCAGAAACTTATCAAATATTTATGCAGATGATACTATAGTGCATACGTGCACCTCCCAAATCTAGATGACCAGATCCTGGGAGCCGATCAATTATCTGACCTTGTTATAAAAGCCTAGCTTGTGACTTACAATACGGGAAGAATCGAGCTACCCAGTAATCTTAAAAATTCTAAGCAATCCAATATATTATTGAATATTAGGGACTGTGTGATAAACATTAATTACCGATTTTCGTTACATTCGGGAATCACAAATTGTGTACCCTTGTTTTATTTATTTATTTATTTATTTATTTATTTTTTTGCATACTGACTTGGTAAGAAATGGTTCAACCGAAAGGACATGTTCCCGCGTCGTGAGTGAGAAATGCCCTAAGTGAACGAAACCAACTAAAAAGATAAAACATGGTGTCAGAAGTGGCTTGAAGAAGTGCAAGAATAAACATATCATATTTTGCACCGCTAAAATACCCACAAATTGCATATACTATTTTATGGTCATCCTATGACGCAAGAAAAACAAAATTTTATCTAATATATTCGAAAGTTCTAAAAAGTAGAAAAATGCTTCAGTCTTTCCTATTAAAAATAACCTAAATATTTAGACGACAGAAGTTATTTTTTATTATTATTTTTAGAGAATTTTTTAAGGTACCTATTACTATGTAGATATATTGATAAATAAATAAACTAAACAACTATGCATTTTAGCAAGTCTACCATTTAAATTTGATATACATAGGTAAAGAATCGGTTATAAATATCCCAGCCCTCTGACTTTACTAGTATTTCTTCTATCCTGTATCTCATTTTATATTCTGTAATAACGATTAATTTCAATTTTATTTTCATTTTGTACCATTATGCGATATTTTCTTTCAAATGGTTCGTATTTTGAACAGTGAAAATCAATAAAAGTGTTTTCAGGTTCAGAAGTTAAAAACAAATGTTACAAAGGACTATTAGATTTATAATGCAACTTTATTGCTCATGATTGTACCATTGTAAATATTTTACTATAAATGCATTAAAATTGTTTATGGTAGAATTACATAGAACATGAAAATGTTTGGAATAAAGGTAAGCCTATTATGGGTAAATAACTGCAGTATTTTTTTTCTGATACAAAA